>CM052198.1:9063394-9079549 GCA_028455805.1 Lasioglossum figueresi | reverse complement strand
CTGTCTAATGTGGTCAGCTCACGTCAGTTAGTTTCCTCATTAGTGTACCAAACGCAATTTTATGCAGGTTGCACCATCTAACGTGACCACTGCAATTATTCTTGTTATTAGTGGGTCTATCCAAATTTTGTGCAGGCTGGACCATCCAATGTGATCTGCTCAATTAATTTCATTTTAGTGGACCGATCCAACTTTTGTACAGGGTGCACTATTTAACGCGAACATCTCAGTTATTAAGAACACTGGTCGCATTTTCCGCGTAATCACGACCGACCATCTCCTCGCCACGGTTTATTACGAGATGACTCGAGGAATTTTTGCATTACATTAAGGACAGCCCCTGCTGCGACGCTAAAACTGGTGGACTATCTACGAGAATTTTTCTGGGGAGATATAGTACTAGACGAGGGAATTCTTAACTTTGTGGATTTGGTGGGCTATACTTTAACAGCACGCGATACTTTCTCTGGGAAAATAATATTAATTTGTATAAACGATTTAATTGTATTTGCTCTAATCCGCGGGCGACACAGAATTGACAAAACATCCAGAATCCTCGGAGAGAGATATATCCAAAGGCTCGGCGCGCCATAAAATGCAAACAACTGAATCCGGCCAGGATAGATCATTTTTCCGAAGCGAAAAACCCCTTAAACGGCAGACGGCTGATAAGGAGATTAGATAGAAATGATTTACAGCGACGAGGCGATAGGGTCCGGGTTTCGATCGTTCCATTTCGCGAAATCCTCGACGTAACGGAACCGAACGACCACAGTTATGCCGCGCCGGTGATTGATCTCCGCGTGTGTTCGCCATCCCGACGCATAGGTATCTATGGTAATTAATCGAAGGAGAAAACGCGTTTCCGTATTACCGCAGGGATTGGCCCACTCCGAGTGCCACGCGTTAATCTCCCGTGAAATTAAATTCCTAATTAATTTCGGATTGATTGTAATATTACCGTGCGCCTCCGTAGTCTCTGCCGCTGACACGCGCTCTATAGCTTCCACCTTGGCCACGAAGCAAAGTCCAGCTTTTAACCTTTTTGCGGGAATTTTTTTTTCCTGTAACTTTGTTCGACTTTCGACCACCTTCGCTTTTCACTTTCGCCTTCGGCTTTTCACTGGAACTTCGGTTGACCTTAGACGTCGTCTCTTAATGTGATCCTGAATGACTGTGCATTATTAAAATGTAGTTTCAAAATCTTATATTTAGGTGATGACTTTTTAGAAGAAAGTGTTGTATCATGTTTTTAAAAGCGCGTGAGTTTGACGTATGAAATTGTGAATTAAACATTTTTTTAATTTATATGAATTGTTAAATTGTGAATCTAAAAACTTGATATTTAAACTTCTCTTTATAAAAGACGAATTAGCAGAGTATGATGGGTTAATAAACGTGAAAGGTTTAAACGAGAACTGGACAAGTCTCTGTGCAACCACGTTCGAGCCAGGATGAAATATCAAGTTCGTAGAGAGTAGAATGTAGTATTGGAGTAGAATACGGCCTGCATGTAACCAGACAAGTTGGGCAAAGTTCCATGTTGGATGTGTGATGAGTAGTTGAGCTGCGCATAAAGCCTCATTGCTAGTATATGTAACGTCTGTTCTAATGTAAGTAGTTTCAGTCAGCTCTCAGTCAGACATGCGTAACGACTCTCTTGGCTACGTGCACTGGTAGAACATGACGTATTCGATTTTGGATATAGAGTGCGAGTATATACGTCTCGTTCACTGGAAATTGCATATTAGAAAGTTGTATTACATTTCCTCAAATCGAAAAAGAAAATTGTTCCTCCATATTTGTATTTCTTTGTTACTATTTTTAATAAAATTGCGTATATTGGCTGTTCCACAGACCTGAGAAGGTTCTCTCAAATTGGAGCCAGACGGTCTGCAACCTTTCCTAGAATTCGATCGATACGAAGTAGCAAATTGGTTGGAAAATAGAATGTGAGATTAAAGTAGAATAGGGTCGGCATGTAGACAGACATCTAGTCATGCGAAAGTAATGCAATTACGGACTGTGCGTCTGAAATCAAATTGAAAATTGGTTGCTGCAACGATAAGAAATAGAAGTTGAATTCGCTTATATTCTTAACAAGTTCTACCAAATCAAAAGTAATGTAAAATAATTTTCAAAAATGTGTGAATCATTTAAAATTAAAATTACAAAATAAAAATTCACTACTTTTTGATTGGGTCGAAAAATGTGATTTCATTAAAAAGTAAACAAAGATTCGGAAAATTCAATGTCCATATTATTTAACTCGGCCGATCCAGCACGCATAATTACACACTGGGGTTCCGCGAGACTGCGCTATGTGCGCCGAATTGCATAGCAAATGTTGCGCGCCTAGAACTCCATGCGAACGCCGCTCGCGATATTATAGTATCCGTAATGAACGAGACATTCAAGCAACAATTAATCTAGTTAGATTTAAAGGTCTGGCGAGTGTCCCGCGCGTCGAGTACGGAAACAATTCCCGTGCATCGGTTTTCCGTGGCAATTGCGACCAAACTATTCTCGCCGACGGTTTCGTTATTTCGCCACGGATGACCGGTGCAAAATCGAAGTCCCTTTCAACCACTTATTTTCTCAACCATTTACAGTCTTGTAAAATTTTCTATTCGAACTTTTGAAATCTT
The DNA here is from genome assembly GCA_028455805.1 of Lasioglossum figueresi. NCBI lineage: Eukaryota > Metazoa > Arthropoda > Insecta > Hymenoptera > Halictidae > Lasioglossum > Lasioglossum figueresi. The sequence continues at coordinate 9,076,901 of CM052198.1, read as the reverse complement.
GTTTCATTCAATTTGCCCAATGATCTTGTTAGGAAGAATCGCCGATAATTTCTTTCAAAAATACTTCTTAATAATACTTTTTCCAATAATACCGCTGAAAGAATGCTAGAATAAAGTGAAGTTCGATATAGGGCAGTGATTAAAAAGCCAATCGACAGGTTTTCCGGTAGGCAAAGTGTGAATCAACGAACAATGCCATGACCATAGTGGACAGTCGTTCGAACGAAAGATGAAAAAGCTCGTCGTCGCGGATCGGAATATCGGGAAACTTCGGTATCTGGAACGTTAGAAATCTACTTTTTGCTGGAGCCGCCGCCTGGTTGTACTTTTACAACGCCAGGCCGCATTATTCACCGAGGACGGCGGAAACCGAAGTCAGCTTAAAGTAGCAATAAATATTCTAACGACCGGGCTTGTTCAACAACTGAAAGACTGTAAGCTGTGTTACTTTGCCGCGTTCTAAAAGTGTCCCGGAAGAACCGCGCCGGAGTTCCTTGACAACCTGTCATTGTTCCTCGTCTCGGTAATTAATTGTGCAGCCTCGTTCTAAAGAGGCTTGGCGCAATGGATTGATGCACAGTGTCTCTCGGAATTCTGTTAGCTTTACCTTATAAGTAATTTCGCTTTGGACGATATTGTTTCGGTAATTAATGTTCCGTCAAACGTTTATTTGCGACCAGCTTCCTCGGGTTACCTTGGACAAACTATCCTCTTCCGTGTTTTCAAGCTTAGAGTATCATTTTACTCTGTTGCTGGGGAAATACTTCGCATATTAATTTAACAATTTTCGACAAATTTAGAAATGTTCGACTGTTCTAATTTTATAAAAATCAATCGAACAGGCTTAGAAGCTACATAAACTATTTCACATTCTCGATAATTATAATCAGTTAAAATTACAACAATAGAACTTTTACTTTCTTAAAATCCACAATTGAAAATCTACTCGATTAATTGTTTTGGCCTAAATATAGGGTTGAAAATCGACGATTTCTCGAAACACTTGCAAGAATCACTGCGTCGTGTTTATAATCCTCCATGCGCCAATTTGCAGCAACTCTGCGAAAACTCCGCCAATTCCCGTAACACTAAAGAACAACAAATACTCGAATCTCGGCGTGCTTCGGATTCGCGTGAAGCAGTCCCGGTAACAACGAGAGGACTCGAAATTTCCGACGAACGCGTTGTTTGCGCTGTATCACATCGATTTCTATAAACTCGCGTGTTCACGAGGATCCCGAGAACCGGTTGGTAAAGAGCATCGATTCGAAAACACTTGAAATACATTCGAAAACGACGATGTCCCCAACGGAAGACCAGGTCCCGAGATAGACGAAAGGATAAAGCTAACACCGTTGCGAACACCGAGCCTAGCGAAGAACGTGTACCGTTTTCTCGGGCAACACGCGAGACTCGCCCTCCGTTTCTACGTTCTGTCTACATGTCACTCAGTTACTCTTGGGCTCGCTTATTCCCCCGGGGGCGCAGGAGTGTGACATTTTTATCCGGACCCGGCCCTCCGGCAACGCCAGACACGTTCCTCCATTTCCCTCTATTTACTTCGGCTAAACATGAGAAAGCACCGACCGGTCGGCCCTAAGGAACGCATCAAACTTACAGCAATTAAGTCCGATGGAAAACAAGCTCGCGCGAAACGCCCTTCGAGCATTCCCGACACCCTTTGCGTCTCGATACTGAAAATTGCAATGGGAATTCACGTCGTCTTTACGGTCACCACACGTCCTCTATTTAACGCTTTACCCACCGGAAGGCCATTTATTTTATTTCAAGCATTTCACGCCTTCTGCTTGGATCAACTTTATACATGTATAGACAAAAGTTGTTTAAAACAGTGATCTCAACAATACACAGATTTCAATCTCATCGAAATCATTGAGGAATCGCTAGGACAAATAAATGCCGAAAATGAAAGGGGTTCAGAGGGCTGCCGAGGTATTGTGAGCTAAATAGCCCTGTCGTTTCATAATGGCTTCACTCCACCAAGACGTTACAATGATCCCACTTGACTCCCTGTTGTCCGCCCTGTTGTAAGGATGTTTGCTGTTGGGCATCTTCGGGCTAAAAGGATATTGAGGAAAACCCATTAGCGCGGCCGTGGCCGAGCCGTCATCGGCAGCGGTACTTCGTTATGGAGTGGAGAAGCTCGATTATGCATTTTACGAACCACGTTTCTTTTTGGTTTCAATTTCCTTCTATTCGTATAGACAAATTTTATTTTGCACGAATATAATTCACGAACGACTGAGAAAAACTAATAATTTTTCATACACGTGATCCACTCGAGGGACTGCGGATTTTGTTTTATAATAAAACTGAGCAATTTAAATTCAAGAATTTCATTTAATATTCTGAAACACATTTATACATCGTTTCATCTCGGTGTCCAAGACCGTACACGTTATAAATGTATAAACATCCGTAGTCTATTTACAATACCAGCTGACAATTCCATACATCCAAGCACCAAAGCAAGTTCTAATAGCATGAAATATCGATCGCGGATCGATACTCGGTCCGAAATGGTTAAACAAACTCGGGAAAAACTATGGTGGGAATATCCGATGCTCCGTTGTATCGGCGATCAACGGGTTAAATCGTCGATCGCTACCCGTCCCGGATAACATTGTCCAGCTGATGGTTAATTTGTAGTTTCGCGACGAATAAATTCGCGGAACAAAAAGCTGAGCGAGGGACCCGGGCTACAGGAATTTTCGTGGAAACCCGACGGAAGGCCGGGAGAATTACGAGACCTGTTCCTATGCTATACTCGCGCCCGCGCGTGGTATCTATTAACAATGTAAATACATGTGTCCCGCACGTGCGATACAGCGTTAACCAGGGGTCGAGATATGTAATTCCATTGTTCGCAATTGCGCCTTCTGTTAAAACTTGAATGCGAGTCCGCCCCGACACCGTTTATTTATGTCACTGGACGCGCCGGTGTCTGCTCGCGAGAAAAAAACGACGGTTTATTCAAAATAATCGTATCAAGCTGTCCCTCTCGCGGTATTAGAATTCCGTCGCAGTAGCCATTGATCCCTGAAAGTGTGCACGTCATCTCAAAATTTTGGGAAATTCCGAATTCCGGGAACATTATCATTTTAAACAGAGTCCTGTTTTTGAACCAGTCAATTTCTAACATTAAAACTCGGATGTTCTGCATGGTCTCGTCAAAACCTACAGGATTACATTTAAAAAAGTAAAAAATGTTTGGATTCCTGAGGTGAAGTTCGGTTCACATTTTATTTTCATTTAGACAGCAGCGGAACGGGTGAAGCAAAGAAACATAACACGAGTTTCCTCTCGAGTGGCAGATCTTCTACACATCGGTATGCGGCGTCAACCGGTGTTCTTCCGAAACGCACAACGTATTCAAACATTTCGTTCACGCAGGTGCCTCCGAGTGACACTTTTCACCGGCTCATCCTCCGTAATGAAAAAGCGCCGAACCAATCGATACTCTTCGCGAAACAATAGCTCGTTCCTTTCGTTTCGTCATTCAGCCAGACGTTGGCTTTGTCGTTCACGCTAATCCATTTCGAAACGATGCCACGTTCGACGAACGCATTAAAACGTCCGCCGACTGGTTGTTCCGTGTGACTGTGGCTCGCGGAGACAGCAAGAAAGAAAAAAAGTCAGAGCAAGAGAAAAAGAGAAGGGGAAACTTGTAGATAAAAAATTAATGGTACTGTAACTTTAAGTCTACCATGAAAATCCAAATAGAAAAATGTCGTCCATTAAAATGTCCATTAAAAATTATATTTCGCGTTTGATTAATATTTTGCACAGAGGAAAAGATTCGAGGGAGAGGAGGAGAGGGATTAACGGAGGCGTGAAAAGTAACTTAAGCGCTTTCATGACCGAACGATTCCACGTTCGCTTCAGGTTTCGCAGAAGGAGAATCGCGTGTCAGAGCAGCTCGTCGTGGCCACCTTCGCACGTTTGCACTTTAGCGATCCCCTGTCCAGCCATGCCGGCCACGAATGCGCCCCCTATCTGCCGCATTACCGCTCATGAAGGCTGTAATTACCGATAATGCCTCGAAGAACCGGATACCGTCGGCCACGAGCGATCCTACCGGTCGACGCTCTACTTCCTTCCCTTCTTTTTTTCTCCCCGTCGATTTTTACGTGCGTGAAATATCAACCGCGCTATCATCGCTGCCAAACACTCGATAATTCCGCTTGGTCGAAGGGGAACCAGTCGATTCGTTTGCTAGAACGATGCCGGGATTTTTGGCGGAGCCCCTACAAGATAGATCGAATTGCTCCCGGCAATAATACCTAATCTACAAGGAGAAAAATGTTGTGTGCTGGCTTGCACAAATGTTTTTTCGAGCGACGAGCTAGATTGTCTTACGGCGTTCGGCATCTGCTTGGAATCCTACGGTCTTGGAATGAATCGACACTTCATAGGTCGATCGCCTGATAGACGCTTTGCAGATTTTGCATCATTATACGTAAAGACAATTTCGAGATCATTAAACTGAATATGAACAAATAAACGATTTTCCTCTATCCTGCAGCGAATGACATTATTCTGAATGTATAAAATTTTTAAAGCATAATATTTTCCTTGAATGCGTACAATCATGGTCGTACAAAAGAATAGTCGGCATTTCAGGTGTGAAATGATCTCTTTGTACGTTCGAAATAAGCCACGACTTTCGTGACAGATTAAATGGCAGGTCACAATTGGAATTTCAATTTCTTGTTTGCCAGCTACGCCGCGAAACTTCATGAGAACTCGTATTTTTATCGGCAAATTCAAAGAAGCTGGACTTAAACGAAATTCTATTTTCTTCGTGAATGCTTGCGGTAAATTGAAATGAAATCTATATTTCGTTTGATTAAATTTCTCACTTTTCTGTCCTTTCATGTATTCCGGATAAACCCATACATGTTTATAAATCAATAATACATTTAATTATGTTGAAATACACATCGAAGATCTCGGACAAAGTTTCAGCAACAGCTGAAACGTTAATAAAAGTTGACAAAATTCTATTTGACGCATCAGTGAATTCCTATTCAATTTCATTGGATTTAATTTTATCTATTTTTTTGAAATCTTTGTGTCTGTTTAATTATTCGCGGAAAATTCACAGAATAATGCAGGCTGAACCATAAATCATGTCTCATCGTAAAATTGCATCATTCCCCTTCTATTCGTTACGTTTCCAAACCATTGTTTCAAAATTTCAATTTACGTTCCAATAATAATTTTAATTCTTTAGAAATTCTATAAAGATTGAATTGTGGACTCACGTGGAAACTGTTAGCCTCTATTAATTTATGAATCAAACAAATGCCAATCAATATTTGAGAACGATGAATTCTGACCAAAGGAATCTGATTAGGAGCTGAATATGTCGCTAATGACCCAGAATTCCGTCGAAAATAATTGGTTTTTGGCAGGAGGAACAGCCGACACAGTAATACCGCGTATAATCGTTCCGTTCGCGTCTTATTAAGCGCCATTATACGCGCATTTTATTATCGGCCCAGTCAGTCGGTCAAAATATACAATTATCGAAATATCGATTATCGCCGATAATTGCAGCCGTGTAACGACGGTCTCGTTAGCGACTGTCGTCCTCATCTTACGTTTCTACCATTAAAATCGAGACGCCTGAGAGGGGCAAAAAGGTAACGAAGACCGTTGGTCGCCAGACGATTCATGGATAAAAGATCAAATGGCGCGGGAATATTCATTTTCGAGGCTTTACCGTCGAATAATAGTGCAACAGACGCGGTTGTTCTCGACTTGCCGGACGTCGATGCAACGCTGATGGCCAGGTGGTATCGTTAAAAAAAACTTTCGTATAATTTCTATATTATCCGTAGCGAGTCTCCCGAAAATACATGGTTCATTAATTAAGCTTCTCTGCAGTGGTGTTTCATCGCGATGAAAGCGTGTTACGAGAATTTGCTTTTTCCGTTTCGGCGCTGCTAACAGGAACAATCCTTTTGTACGACGATGGACATTATTTTCTGCACATTTTGCAGAGCTAGTTTCGCGATGGTACAAAATAATTTCATTAAAATTCAGAATTAGCTGTTGTTCAAATTTGTTAATAATAAGAGTGAGTTTCACTATAGGAAATGTCTACAATCTATTTATTCGATAGTAGGTCGACCTGAATCTATGCTTGTCTGTCTTATCTACTTGTCCTGACTATGTATATTCTACTTGCCTGACCACATCGTCCCTATTCTACTTATTTCATTACAAACCAGCCCTATTCTACTCGTCCGACTGTAAATCATCGGTATAATCTACTCCCATGCCCGTAGACCAGCCCTACTCCACTTGACTGATCCTAAATCATGCCCATAATCCACTTGTTCGATCGTACATCATCCCTAATCTACTTGCCTGATAATTGATCATCCCATTCCACTTTTCTGACTACAAGTCGACTCTATTCTACTTGTTCGATCATTAACCAAACCTATTCCACTTGTCTGGCTCTAAATCATCTCCGCAGTCCACTCGTTTGATCGCAAATCATCCGCAATCTATTTGCCTGACTCTAAATCATGCCGAACGTATGCATTCGCAAAAAATATTGCCATCATGTTCTCGCGAGCAAACACAATCTCCAATACATAAAATGAAACTATGTTTGATATAATCATTGCCCACTGTACTCGAAGATATTTTGTCACTTTTTAATGAATTTATTTCCGCAGAATATTTGTTTCGACATATCGACCTGATCCGACTCTAGTTGAACCGTAAAGCGTCGTAAAATTTAAAACGAATTTCGAAAAATAGAACGGAGTTTCGTGTTTCCCGAGTATATAAACGTATTGAATTGTTGCAAACGTTCGCCGGAACGGTTCTGTTTTTAATTCCCCGGTGGGAACGGTGAAAAGGAATTCCACGGTTCGCGAAAGACAACGTTAACCGCTCGCAATCGGCCGATCGAGGTAAATCCACAACGATTCGAAGGTAATCTACGATGGTACCTCCTCAAATGAAACAAGCCAATACGCTGGATTACCTCTAACAAGAGAAAAATACCGGCCATTGCTTCGCCACCGGGCGGAACTGCTAATACCGAGCTTTATCAATTCTTCCCGACCAACGCGGAAACAATTCCAGCAGCCGCCACCGCCGCCTTCGTTTAAAACATGAACAGGAGAGAATTCGCCGGACTCCGTGACTCCAGCCACCGATACTGGAAATTATTGATAGGATCCGGAGAGCCTTTTGTACGAATAAATACTCTGAATTATTAAGATGTATAAATACTCCCGAACGTGACCCGTGACGCTAATACGTTTCCAGTGAAGACAAAGTATAGCTTTTTATCTCGCATGATTCCCATGGACGATTAACCTCTTAACTGCGGAATTTAATTTTAAAAATCCCCCACAGCGTGCGGAATTAAAATTAACCAATGGCGAGTATACACGTCGAATGCAGGGCAATGCGTCCTATTACAAGTTTTACGAAAAACGAGGAAGGATTACTGTTGGAGTGTACAACGAAATGCACGAAACACACGGAGGAGCAAAGGTCTTTCTTGACCTGAAGTTTTATTACACTTCAAGCGTTGCTGTCCCCTTACTCAGAAGAAATCAGGTAGTTTAGGCCTTGCCAGTCTACCGAGCCAGTCACAGCTCACACCTCCTCTCTTCATTATACCTTTATGGTGTACGATAGTTTATATTCGATGTATCAATAATAAACTACAATATTGTGTCATGTGTGAACAATTTTAATTCACGACTGATGTACGTTCATTCCATGCGTGCAGTGGAGATTAAATAAACATTCAATAAATATAAGATCCAGATTTGATCTCCCAACCTCGTCATCCCAACAATTACATTTTTATTTGATAAAAAATTAACAATTGATTCTTCAAAAGATTATTGTTATCGCACCGCAATAGAGATTTTGATTGACGTGCATACGCGTCGAACGCGGTTAACATGTTAATCGCGAAACATTCTGTAGAAAATGAACGAGACAACCGAATCGCGAGTTCACGGTTGCATAGAGCGCGGATTTGCGAGACTGCAGGAGTATTACGATCGAAGGTCCGCAACAAACAGCGTTAAGTGGTCCGGTCTGGTTTCGGAGATGTTCGGTGGTGTTCGGAGCGGTGCGGAGCGGTGCGAAGCGTAAAGGCGCGGCATGACGCCGTGGAAACCACGGACGATGGTCGGAATAAATATCGCGATGGTTTCCACGGGGATCCGGGGCCTTGGGAATGGATGAAGCGTGGTTAGCACATGGCCAACGGAACGGTTCGGCCGCCTATAAGCGTTCCTGCCGGAGCGTCTAGGCTACTGATCGTGAACACGCATACATCAGTAATAATGTGAAGCAACTGTAAGCCCCTTAGGTAGACCGTGCGGCCTGGTATAACTGGAGATTAAGCCATCACAGAACGCTTACCATAAATTGATATTAAAGTTCCATTATAATGCGACGCGGTATCGAAGCTAAACGTCACGCCCGCGTACACGCGCGCGCGCGCGCCGCCGCCGAATTTACAAGGACGATTTACCTGTCGTAGGAAACGAACGTGTCGTCTCTATCTCTCTCACTCTCTCTCTATCTTTGTCTCTGATCCTACCGTGAGTTACAGTAATTAATTAGGCAACCACTTTTACCGATGACGCTCCGACCCGCTGCACTGACTACTTCCATGCAGCATGATTACCCTGTCATCTGTTGAGCAGCTGCGATGCATGTTTCACGAGAGACTGAAAGAGAAATTGGCTCGACTTTGCGCGACTCGTGAACGATGCATTTTTGATGGCCTCGGGTTTATGGCGCGGTCGACCCCGCTCATGCCAGATAGTTTTCGCGGGTGTTAGCGGAACATGACGACGATGGACTGGCCTCGGACTGGCTCGAGGATGGTGTATCAGAAATTTTAGGTTCCTCATATTAGAAATTCTTCACGTGTCTCTTAAAACTAGTAGATCCTAGATCACCGCTATCAGTGTGCTGGTATGAAACTTTTCGGTAACCTGTAATTTCCGCCAAAATAGAAATTCATATTCCTATTTGCTTCGCTATTAGACTGCGGATCGGTATACAAAATAAAAAATCTCTACATCAATTGTACAAACCTTTATATTTTTCTGAATTGCACTAAATTACAGTTTATTTGTTGTATCTCTCCCCGCTCGAGCCTCGACAAGGACCACAATCCGCAGATCCGCGAATAAAACTCGAAACCTCGCGAATAACGTAACAAAATGACGTAACTACCGTGTCGCGAAGACAAAAGCTTGTTATAAAGCAAAAAAAATCGAAGAAAGACGAGAGACCGGTTGCCCCGGCAACAGGATAAATCCCGGCATCCTTAAATCAGCCATTTGTTCCCCGCGACTCAACATTCACTCGTTATCTCGTTCTTCCCTCGATGATACGGTCCGACAACGGAATCCAGCAATTGATCGAGGCGACCTTTAGCGTCTTGCCATAACGGCGCGGCGATAGGGAAAGGGAGACGGAGAACGCCGGTTCAATTATTACCTAACAACGCGACGACAACGGGTGTACAGATGTAAAGAATATTCCCGATAATAATGGTCTGGCGAGGCGGGCGCATCTTTAACGGGCGACGCGCGGCGTTTCCGCTTCTTTTGTGCTCTCGGTGCGACAAAGCGTTAACATCCGGGAGCAGATACGGCGGAGAACACGCCATGGAGAATGGTTAAACTTGATACGGTTCGTTCTCGGTAATTGGTTCTACCCGGCGCGGATTCACTTTGTCTTCGGCCCGGGAATAAAAACAAATACCCTGTTTATACTCTTACTACGGGCGTGGCCTCGCGCAGGGTGAACGAGGAGAGAGATAGAGAGAGAGAGGAAACGGCACGGAATAGCTCGCCGGAAACTGCAAGGTAAATACTTAAAGAAATGTAATATCCACGAGTAGATATGAGAGAGGCCGACCCCTCCCCCTCTCTCTCGTTGAAATAGCGAAAACGCAGCCAACGAATACCATCGTTTTACACTCCCCGGGGCCACCACTTCGCGAATATACAACCGACTTCCGCGCGAATATGCGCACTACCAGCCCGGCCACTTTGATTCCGAGTGATTCGTGGCTTCTGCGATGTTTAGAACCGCCCAATTTATTTGGCACCGACCGACAGATCGAAAATACTTTCTACAGATTGACAGGTGTTAGAATTTCTTGAAATATAGTTTGATCTTAATCTTCCGAGTTCAAAGTCATCGGAAGATCATGTCACAGTACATACTTGAATGTATCTTTTTACGAGCTACGCGATACAACGCGAAAATATAAATAATAACAGTATAAATAGAGTTGCTTGTGTTAACTCCGCAAAATTGTAGTGAAATATTATATACTCGATTAGAATAATTAAATGATATTACTCCCTCAAAATGTTAAAAAGAAATATAAAGAGTGTTACAGTGTTATTCGACGATTTTCGTAATTTTTGACCACGCTGCAGCAAATTTTCGTGCACCTCGAGTACCATATTATTCAAGGGCTGCCTATACAAGAGTGCATAATTGAAGCGTAGGCCGTGCAAAATTTTTAACGAGTAAAGTACAATGTCCTTTAGCGGACGTTGTTTCCTGCATACTAGAACAGAATACTCTGTATGCATGTAACATGAATAATACGGCGGATGTAACTACGTAAATATTGTTCAACGCCGTGAATTCCACGAGGAAAGGTGTAACACAACGATACAAGGCGCCATGCATGTACGTTATCGCTCCAATTGCTCGTAACGCACTTCAAACAATTACTGCCCTCGCGTTGTCTCTCTCTCCCCCTCTCCTCTCCCTCTTTCTCTTATCCTCTCTCTGTGTACTCGTAGAAATTTCGCTAAGCTTGCTTGGCGAACAAAGAGCGAACTTCTAGGCATCAGCCTCATCCGAAAGGATTTCCGCCGCGGGTTTATGAGATGTGTGCTCGCCACTTAAGACGGTAACTTTTCGACTTTCATTAACGACTCGAGTTAATTAAGAGGAAGCGGTTCGGGTTCCCGTCGACCTTTCGCAAACAGATTTTTCGCGATTCCTGTCGGGGACTCTGTGTACCCGGGTTAACAGAATCAATCTCTCCGGCAAAATTGTCCCCGAAACTTTCCCCGAGAAGTCGACGCCATGTTTTTCCCCCCCTCAGTCATAAATTAATACAGGACTTCGCGAGTCTCGCAGATTTTCCAAGATCTCCCAGCCAAGTACCGGGAACTAGTTACTTTTCGACGAGGAAGTCGAAGAAATCGTCAAGCACGTTATTCAAATTTGTTTTATGCCATAACCTTTCCACTGGGTCAGTGTTTAATCGCGAACACTGGCGCAAGGAAGGACAAGTAAAATAGCAAAAGTACTGCCAAACATTCCGGGGCGTAATATAAACCGTGGGGGAATAAAATAACGGGAAGAGCATCATTCTCGCGATTACACAGCAACGAACGCGATCGTTCCAACTCGGGAATATTTTGTTTCGATTTGCCGTCGACTCCGTGATCGCGGCAACCGTAATTCGTGGGCCACATTCCCCGCGGTTCGGGTCCCGAATGTCTCGCAAATGTACTAGAACGACGCGAGAAAAAGAGCGATCGCCGACGAGCGTTACGAGGCGTATAAATTTTTCCGCGGAACGCTGCGCTACGTCACAGCTGTCGCCATGGAGAGCCGGAATCGCGAAAAGCTGGATAATATTCGTATATTCATCAATTCCACATTATTAGTTCCAAATATTTTTGGTTGGAGGGAAAGTTCTGTCGAATTTTAAATAAACAAGTAATTTTAACAGGTTATCTCTTATCATCCGGCAACAAGTTGTTACAAATAATGGAAATTATATCATTGAATAATATTGAACATATATTTTTATAAATTGATTCAAATGTTTTCTTTAAAATACGACAGAACTTTCTCTCCTACCTAATAGAACAGTTTCAGAAATTTTATTTGCCACGATAAGAAACATCCCTTACAAAACTACCCTACCAGCAGTAACTCTTCGAACACACTGAACGCGTTAATTACAACAGCGTGCTAATCAGGCCGGAATATCGCAACACCATGCTCAAGGTCACAGGTCTGCCACCCCGAGAATCACAAAACACGATCATAAAGTAAAGCAGCTATTTCAATTCTCTCAATTCCTTTCCAACCCCTGAAACGACCCGGTAAGAATAACCATCGCGTCATAAAGCAGCCCCCGACGCGGCGGGTTCCCGAAACCCGGCCCCATTGTTTCCGCCTCGGAACAGTTGTATCGCAATAAGCCCGGTGACCTTGGACAGGCCACGGTTATTTCCGCTGATAATGAAACCCCCGGTGGAACGCGTGTCCAGCACGTGTCGGTGTTCCGCAACGCGAGAGGAACGCGCGTACAGAGGGTTGTTTCGCGGCGAAGGGCGGAGGACAAGGGTGGATTACTATCGGTGGAGACAACGACGGAGGAGGGTTGCGGAGGATGTTGACGAAGGGGTGGACGGAAGAAAAATGGCCGGGGCGGAAGTGGAATCTGCAGAGAAAAAGGTCGAAAAGAAGTCTCGTAAATGAAAGCATTACTTCTACCGACGATCATTTCCTGATTTTTGAAAGTTATCTCGGACCATCGGGAGTAGCAGAAAAATAATAACGCAGCCTGTATACGAAGCATTGAGACGAAAAGTGCGATATGAAAAATATTTTTACCGTTCAGTGTATCTAATTCGATGATGTAAATCTCAGCAGAACGAGAGCAGCCTTGAAAGATTTCAGGAACGTCCCGAGGGCCAGCATCGACTGGACGAGTTCGCTTATGAAATTAAAATGTTTGCGAGCAGGGTGTCAAGAGTTATCGATTGCATCTCGGCCGTGTCACCAGTTCAGGGATGGAGGTTCGAGACGGCTCGAGAACCAAACAAGAAGAAGACGAAGTGGAACGTGTCTTATATCGATGGGTTGCCTTTCTTCTACCTTGAAGTGCAGGTGAAAGCTCGAGGGCTGCTTACGAGAATCCCAATACACGGCCGATAGCAATATTATGAAATTAAAGCGGCAACACCGACCCAAACCGGGCCGACCGTAGTATTTAGGGCCGTGGCACGGAAACCGCGAGAATTATTGATCCCTGTTACACCGACCGATGAATGATTTATGACCCTCGAACGAGACGGAACGGACCACAATATTCAATTTATCGCTACACGACTGATCCCTCAATTAGAATTGTTATTTGCTGTTGGACCACGGTAGTACTGGTCGAGACAAAGGGCTCGGGCTCAGTCTTATACTTTGGACCTCCAGGTTATCTGTGGAGCATCTTCAGTAACCGAACTCTGTGGATATTTATGCAAATTTGTGATTAGATCACGAAGAGAATTTGTCTCTTCTATTCCAACATACTTTCCAAAATTTGTCCTATCGAAAAAAGTACAGTAAAGCCGACATTACTGTCCAATCTTCTTACCATATAATTTTCTGTGTGTATAATATTACCTAACGTTGTAATAAATCTTTTCTAAGA
>CM052198.1:9026764-9063294 GCA_028455805.1 Lasioglossum figueresi | reverse complement strand
AACATAGACAAGGATAGAATGAAATTCGAAGGAGAGTCCGAACATAGAGAAGGAAGAATGAAATTCAAAGGAGATGCCGAACATAGAGAAGGACAGAATGAGTGTCTCTTTCTTTCCAATACGCTGTCCTTCCTTGCGACCGAAACTTGAATCGTCGATTTAACCACTAAATACAATTGGAATTATATCGTGTTTGGTCTTATATTAATCAGAAAAATGCCAGAAATACGATGGTAAAATTTCATTAAAAAAATAATTAAAATTAAGAAAGTCGAACATTTCGATTCATTCGGCGTCGGCCGCCAGTGGAGTGAGAAGGCACTGGTCTTAGAACGTAATATAAACAAAAGACAGTAATGTCGGCATTACTGTGGTAGTTAATGTCATTTTAATAAGAAAATAGCCACAAACGAGTTAGTGAAAGTCTCAAAAAAACATAATGAAAAATAAAGAATGACCCAACATGTTTACTTTTCACATTGCTCGAAGACCGAGGTAGCTCAAGTTTCCTGGCCCCTCGCGGGGTATGCCTCGCAGCGGAGGGGATTGGCGTTCTGCTTAGATCGTGCAGTTCCCGTTTCATTTTGCGCTTCACGATGAGATCAAGGGAGCTTCTCAAAAAAATAGCGTTCACCGTCTAACAAACTCGGCTAAATAACAGTCTACCGCTAACGTGGGCAACAATCACGGCAAGAAATCATTTCCGTTAGACGGATCGTTTTCAGGCGTGCTGTCAGCCGAGTGAATTTTCGCGAGCGTCCGCCTAAACGATTTCGTTCTCGCTTTATTTACGGACAGACAACGTCTGAGCGTCGCGGTGGCTGAAACATTTTTAGCGAAGCCGAGAGTATACCGGTTCCCGGTGGCGAATCGCAGGTAACCGAAACTCTGCGAACACTTGAGAATAAATTATTTAACCGGCGGCTGCGAATCCTCCTCCGTTTCACCCGTTCCCGTGTATTTTTTGCAGTTTCTCACGGTGTTTGCTCGCTCGATCGCGATCGGAGTTTGCCATCTGGCAAACGCAAGCTGGTGATTTGCGGCTCGTTGTTGCAAGCGGGTTTCGGTGGAAACTTCGAATTGACTTACGCGGGGTACACACGCTTATCGTCGGGACGAGGCGGCGAGGGGAGTAGAGGGGCGAGCTAACTTGCGGTTTCGCGAAAACAAATGGTGTTTCGACGGTCGCCACAATGTCTCGTATATACTCGGCCGGTAACGGTGTACAATGGAGCCGCATCCACTTGGTTCATAGATATGATCCCTCGATGCGCTTTAATCCCGGTGAAACCCGCGTTCCTGCCAGCCAGCAGCCCCAAGATTGGCGAACTGGAGCGCGGCGAATGCATTCTCTTGTTGCCGGTGCAGCCAAAGCGGACCGCGCCGAATAATAATTCTAATTTGCGAGCAGTCGCGGCCTCTCTCTTCATCTCAATCCCTCTCACTCTTCGGCTCGCAGCCGCGCAGAGGGGACACATCTCGCTAATTGATAAGCGGAGTCCGTATCGACGAACCTCGCCGAAGGTATTTTCGCTCGTGAATTACTTTCGGTTTGCCGGCTTTGCTTTCCACGCCGAACATTTCACGCTTCGCCTCACCGTTACAGATTCGCCCTAATTATTACACGGATCTGCCTTACACAAAGTCGACCGTGGATTCCGGAGTTCGCTGGAGGCCCTCGGCGATGGTTAATTTTGGTCTTGAAGAGCAATCGACGAATCTTTATACTACAGATTTAATATCGACAGTCCTAGTCTGCTGTATTTTTTGGCTGCCCAGATATATGAAAATCTGCAACAAACACGAGTCCGATAAATATTGATATCTCGAAAACTAAGGATGAGCCACGGGTATATGTAAAGGAAAAAACTTATTCAGAATATTTAGCTTGACAACATATTTCAAGGGCAACACGGTCAGAGCTGTGTCCCCTTTCGTCAATATTTACTAATTGATTTCCCCTCTTGATCGCTCGAATAGATTGCCAGAGTAATGCTATGATATTCTAAAATTCTTCTTACTTTTTTGTCAATGAACATTTAGCTATAGATATCGCAAGACAAATCGCGTGAATCATTTTTATCGTGGACTACGTTACTGGTTTCTCGAGGAATATTTGTTGGTAATGTTTCGAAGGGGAGACTTTTGTATTGGTTTTTCGGTAGGGGAAGTGGAGCGTAAGAATTCAATAGAAAGGAGGGTTCAATATTTCTTGGGATTCGATGATGGGAGAATAGAGAATCGAGGAATGATTGGTCGTTTAACCTATATCCGCGCTGGGTCTTGGCGTATGGTGGTTTGATGCCGGCTAATTTCGTTTCTATCGCGATTCGAACGCGATTAGATGTTATTACGTCGAGCGTTTGATGTTGGGAATGTGACTCGACTGGTGGATCGAGAGGGTGCTAGAGGAATGTTCCCGTTTCTTTGAAATTTTCGATGATTGCGTGGGATTCGACGCTCTTTGCGATGTACTAGACTTGAACGTCTTCCTTTTTTATTTCGCTGTCTTTTCACGGGACAATGAAAAGTGACGAAGAATATTTTAAACGATAATATAAATTGCTGCAAATTAATTTTTACAACTAATAATCCATTAACAGAGCTGAAGATTGCGCAGAAAATGATGCACCTGAACGCATCTGGACATGAAACCGAGTCGTTTCTGAAGCTATGTTACGTAACGAGGCAGTGTTTCTCACCTAAGCGTCAAGTATAAATAATAGTACAAAACGGCGAGCGCGAATCAGCCGCGCGATAGCGAAGTCACGCAATAAAATCGTTCCCAGAGTTGAGAAATCATTTTCACGGGACTTGTTGATCGCGTACGTGCACGTGAACGCCAGATATAGCCAGATACCACGGCACAGGGGTTAATTACCATAATTTTATTTATATATGGTACGCGTTAAATGTGTTAGAGCACCCGTCCCCGACTCCGTTCCGTTGTAACAAGTAACATCGCAGAATCGAACGTTCAACAATTATTGTCGGCTGTCGGATGACAAGAACAAATTCCCCAAAAAAGCGGCGGTAATTACTTCAATTACATAGGCGCAGTAGAACCGTCGATTGTTGTCAGCGCCGCTGATTTCCACAATGGAAAATTCTGTTATCCGATAACTCGAGTATCTGGACAATACGTGTCATAACTACCGACCGGTAGAATCGGAATATTGCATTCTGGGAACATGGAACTGCGATTAGAAGTCCCTATTTTAACGGATATTTGAATATATGGGCGCTAGCATGCAATTAACGCGAGTGCAGCGACGGGGAATAGTAGTTGCGACGCGCAGTTTGTGCGTTCGTAACGAAAACGGAGTGGCGAATTTGATACAATAGGGTCGTGAAAGAGTTTAGGAATAGCGACACGGTACTTTTAATTCGTTAAAACGATTTAACACTAAACCAACCAGCGTCGGACAAATGGTCACCGTTTATTTCATTTAGAACTTTTAAGACCGAAATGTGTATTCTTCGTCTTGCAATTGATGTAGACAATTTTGATTTCGTATAAGGTTTTGTTTAATCTTCACTGTCTAATTGCAGCACATTGGTCGAGTAAATATCATTTCACAAAACCAAGGCAGTTCGTCTGAAAATCGTGTAATGTAATACAACGAACTAAAATTCAACTAAATATGTTTCCACGGCTAACAAATAACAAACTCATCAGCCGAACGATATGCATTAAACAGATACGAGGCACGTTCGTTAAATAAGTTTCATCCTTATCGAGTTAACAGAGAGAGGATTTACTATAGCCGAAAATTCGAGGCGAAATGGTTCAAATTTACTTTAACCATCCAAACCATAAAACGTATCCGAACTGTGATTCAGCGAATCAGCTATCGTACCGTTATTTCGCATTATCGTACCGGGGAATTATGATTTTCGACTGGTTTTCGATTTCACCGATGGCATCGACCGGCCCCCAATCAATTAGCCGTGCATTTTACAGTTTATTAGCTATTACAGCATGTATAAAATATTCGTCAGAGCAACGATTGTGAGCGCGTTTTACGAATGCCCGCGCGAGCATGTTACCAAGGCTAGATTTGCAAATGCGGTGTGGATCGTTCGATCCGTTTACCAGGCGTAGTAGTAGCTTTTAGGATTAATTAGAGCCTAGGATTTTGCGCTATTCAACAGGTCTATAATGTGCAATCATGAGAACGCCCGGAGTTTACACTGATTTGTGTTTGTGCTTGCAAATGCGCCGGGGTTTTCCGGGCGCGGCCGCCGTCGCGTTGCGTCGTCCGGCTCATACATTTCGAATGGCGGGAAATTTGAAATTCCGTCGCCCGTCGCTCGATATTCGCCGGGAGTTTTCGTGCTTCCCCGTAATAGTTTATTATTTATGTCGGCCGGTAAATCACGAGGACCTGCCCGAACTGTCCTAACTCTCTAAACGCTTTTCCTCGTCGAGTATCGCGTTCCACTGCTCTCGAGAACCATTCGTCTCCTTCCAGACTTGTCCACAACTTCCGGTGAGAGACCCTACTTCTCCCTCTCCCCCTATCTCTCGCTCTCTCTCTCGATGCTTAATCCTCCGGCAGAAATTGCCGCCAAGCTTTCATTTCATTTCGTGCTCACCCGAAGAATTAAACTTTCGACGTGCGTGCGTTACACCGGGAAAACGCAACAGTTTAGCGACGCCGCTTCATTTCGCCACGATTTATTACTCACGAACGTTCACCGTGTGTTTCGTTTCTATCAAACTTTACGGAAGTTTAAGAAAGCCCCCGGCTCGTACGAGAATATATGAGTTGGAACATCGCCCGGAAATTTTTATGCCGGTGTTTACGCGTGGACTGGAACTCACGGATTGCGCAATTTTTGGAACTATAACGCAACGTGTACGTATTAAAACGACACTTGCAAATTGTTTATTGCGAGACCGTAGATCTCTATGAACATTCGTATTTTTATTGATTAATTTATAAATGTCTGAAAAGTCGACATTTCTCTCCCAACGACTCGAAGATTCCTCGCTGTGACTAATTCTTTAACGAGACGTAGATTTATTAACGGATTTGAATTCAACGTAGAATTTGACTTCGCACACCAAATGTTTAATGCAAAATAAAAATTTTAATATATATATTTATTTCTGTGTCTAATAATGTTTTCTCACTGAATGAAAAATAGTATCGAGATATTCTTAGATGCTTTTACATTCTTTATCTTAAATATCCCGTCTTCCGGCCTGCACTTTTAAAACTGCATTTTAGAATTTCCTCGAGTCGCAGATAGTTGGAGTACCTTTATACATTTCGCTGTTATTGACGATCGAGATCGTCACCTAGTTCGAACCGTTCGCATCAGGCATTCATTTGCGTTTGGTTTTTGATGACAAGATCGAGAAATAGCCACTGGAGCATCCGAAGCGATCGGAGTATTTTAATATCCCAGAGAATTTTATTCCGCCGTTTGCCAGACGCGATAAGATATTCTCGATGGCGTTCCATTATCGATGCGACTTTTTTCTGAATTTACAGTTACGATTAAGGAACCCGCGGCATCGTATAACTTCTTGAAATATGAACGAAAGTTGTTATTATCGAAGAAAATATTAAAAATCTACGAGCATAATGTCGATTTTCATTATTTCTTTATAAAATTTTAACTAGAGAATTGGTGACAGTTTAAATTTAAAATGAGACCAAACACGTCACAGTTCGGATCGTACGGTGGCCGAAATTTCTATAAAGTCATCTTCATATTCATAGATATTTGAAAAATATCACCATTTTTGTTGATTTATCGTATCTGGTCTTGTGAATTGTTAACACTCGGATAGAGGGACTACGCATTCTGGACCGCTATGTTCATTATTTAAGTTTGTTTTAATTTTTTTCTGCGCGATGCAGAACACAAGTGCGAAGTTTCTATAAAGTCACTGAGTGTTTCTCTGGATTCTGAGCAGAGAACAATGGAAAATTTGAAATATTCTAAAAGTATTAGTTTTAGAAGTCAATAGAAATCCTGTTTCTTATCATTTGATTCGCGTGAATTAGAATGCCGAGAGGAAAAGTGCTAACAATTGAAGAAAAAGCGTCGATCGATGCGTATAAAAATATGGGCTGCTCTAATCGTGCAATTGCTAAGAAAATTAATCGTTCATATACTGTGATTAATAATTATATCAATCTACTTGAAAATTACGAAAAAAAATCATTGTAAAGGTGGTAATAAAAAATTGTCAAAGAGACAACATTTATTATTAACGAGGTCTACGGCTAAGGAAAGGAAAAATGCAGCACAATTTCGAGCTGAATTGGAGCTTCCAGTAACAACAAAACGCGTGCGACAACTTTTAAATTCTTCTGGGCGATTTGTGTGGACAAAAATGCAACGTAAACCAGGCCTAAAAGAAGTAAATAAACAGGTCCGTCTTGATTTCGCACAGGCACATATGTCTTGAACGAAAGAGTGGGAGTCTGTCATTTTTTTAGATGAGAAAAATTTGAATTTAGATGGGCCTGATGGCTGTAAATATTATTGGCATGATCTGAGAAATGAGAAAGTGTGACAATGAGTCGTAACTTTGGCGGTGGTTCTCTAATGATATGGGCTGCGTTCAAAACAGACAAAAAACCCCCAATGTGTTACATGAATCACAAAATGAATTCGGAAAATTATACAGATTTGTTAGACATGGTTCTAATACCCTTTACAGAAAATATTGAAGATGACAATTTTATTTATCAGCATGCAAAGCAGTGGCTTCTTGAAAGAAACATCAATGTTTTGCCATGACCTGCTTGTTCTCCTGATATAAACCCTATTGAAAATGTTTGGGGTATCATTGCGCGACAAGTTTATAAAAACTGCAGACAATACAACTCCATTAGCGAACTAAGGGATGCGGTGAATGAAGCGAGGGCGTCTGTTAAAACAGAAACGCTACAAAAATTAATTTCGTCAATGCCCAATCGTATTTTTAATGTAATTCAAAAAAATGGAGGTTACACCAGGTATTAAAATAGAAATAATAAAAAAACAATCGTTAATTTCAACTTTATCCGTGTAAAACGAACATGACATTATAGAAATTTCGCAGTTTGTTCTGCGTAAAATTATATTTTTGTTTCCTTTTATCGATAAATGTTATACTTGTGTTTTGAAATCGGTGTGTATGCTTTCTTTATGTGATCCCGAAATGCTACCAAATACAAATTTTTCATTGGTATGGTATAATAATAAGAATTCTTTACAAAACACAGTGACTTTTATAGAAATTTCGGCGAGTGTATATACATCTTTAATTCACGATACAGTGAAACCTCGATTATGGATTAAACCAGTGAATATGGTCCGAATGGTATCGTGTTTGGAGTCGTTTCAACAGAAAAGAACCGCGAATAAGTTGGAAAAACTGTCATATAAAAATTACTAGAAACAATCGAGTTTGATCACTGTCGTGTATACTCGCTGGAATTTCGTTTGAAATGTTCACGAACCACAACATCCTCAAAAATCCTAGAACTAGGTCGATCCTAGCCGAGACCGAAATTAACCAAATAAAATATTCTCGGAAGCGTTCGACTATAGTCGTGATTTTTTTGGAATTCACAGTCCCGATTAGGGAACGGTCGAATCCTATACGTTCTCAAGATAGCTTTGGACGCTTTGATCGGCGCGACACAACTGCGGAGGGAATCGTTTCGAGCTGACCCGGCACTGGGTCAATTCGCCATCCTCTTTTTTCCCTCTGGTCCTCTGCTTCGGGATTTAAAAGGATTTTTTTGTCGACCGAAGATCACGGACGCTTTGAAACGTTCGAGCTCCGGGACCCCGGCACGGTTTTTCCGAGTGATATGAGTCGCAGCGTGTGCAGCTGTTAATGCAGTTTCGAATAACCTGTCAGAAAGGTGGTAGCCGGTGAACAAAGTTTATCCACCGGATTTGCTGTCCGTTCTGCTAGAATTTCGACGCTTTCCTCGTCCCGAGCCTCTCGTATCTGTTTCTTTATTTTTCTTCTTCGCAGCGAGTCGTTTACAATCGTAGATAATTAACCTGTGTTTTTCATTCGTGTGCTTGCATTGAGGTCGAGCTGAAGAGCAGTCGTTGGAACGTTCCCCGGGTGAAAGAATAAACAGACGGTCCTTGGCGGTTCAAGCTCCATTCAGCAAAGTTTTTATCCCTATAGCGATGTTTGCCGAGCGAAGTCGGTAAAGATCGCTCTGCATGAAGTTCGCTGAAGTGAGAGTCGGAGGATTGTTAAGGGAACTTCGAATTGTAACTGCTGATGTCTCAGAAGCAAAAACATCCGACCCGAAGGATCCTGCTCTTTGGTCTAGCAACCTGTTCCAATTATGCTTCTGTGTGTAATTAACTTCTGCGACGATACCTGGAAATTTACCGTGATCGATACAATAACATTTTTGAAACGATGAAGACTCAAATGCATTTCTTACCTTGATGTTTCAGCTGAAAAAAATTCGAAACATTACCAATCATGTATCATATTTGTATCTAAAATAATATAAAATTGATGCTTGTCGATTGAAAGGAATCGGCTAAATGTTTGAATCTAGAAAATTCAAATTTGTTACGACGATGTTGCTCTATCAACGAATGCAAATGCAGGATCAACGAGCCTCCGCCAACGAAGTCGTCGAAAATCGTTCTCTCGATACGTGCACATGCAATTTAATACTTCACAGTATACTTCACAAAAATAACAAGAACTCCGTGTAGCCAGACTTCCATACAAAAATTGCTCGTTTCAGTTCAATATCTTCAATCTATGCAAGTGGCTCTAACAATCTGATCACCCACGGCAAAAAACCTTTCATACATACCCGGCAAAAAGACAACTGGTACGTCCGAGTGGTCACCGGCCTGAGGCAACAATGTCGGCGAAAATCGTTCTCGCAAAACGTACACTTGCATTTTGATGCTTCTCGGTGCATTTACAAAAATAACAAAGATTCGGTGTTGCTAGACTTTCACATAAAAATTATTTCGATGTAAATTCGTGGCTCGAAAAATAAACGTCGCCAACTGCCATCGATTAGAAAATCGAAAATCGTACTCTCGGAATATTTTTGTAAGCTGTCGCAAGAATTCAGTGTAGAGTTCCATACAATGATTAACTGTGACGACGTGCCTGGCGAGAGGTTGTAACAATCACACTTGCGCGATTTAATACTTCACGGAGTACTTCGCACAGATAACAAGATCCGAGTGTAGTCAGAGTTCCATATAAAAATTGCTCGTTTCACTTCAATGTGGCTCTAACAATCTCATCAGCCTCGGCAATCCCAGAGAAAAACCCTTTCAAACACACCCGTAGAAAAAGACAACTAATAAATCCGAATGGTCACCGACCAGAGGCAACAAAAGTGAACAAAGTCGTGGGGAATCCGTGCTCGCAGCGAGTGGCGGCGGCTAGTGGCTAGATCTGGTGGATTTGATCGGAGGAAAATCAAGCTGGTTGGTGAATCGCGTTCGGCAGTCGACGGGAGCGCGAGATGGCTCGGGCTCACAATGTACACACACAGTGTGTGTGTGTGTGTGAGAGAGAGAGAGAGAGAGAGAGAGAGAAAAAGATAGATAGAGAGAGATAGAGTATGTGGACCGGTTCGGAACCGGTTTATCGGCCGAGTTTGATCGTGGCCAGCGTGGAGTCGACGTGATTTTCAGCGAGTCAAGAACAAGATTCATATCGGGAAGTGGGTCAATACGTTAAGCGCGTGGATCGTTTCTCAATGGTTTCCGATCGGTGTGCATGCGAGTCACGCGTCCCGAATACGAGTGCATGTGTCATTTTAAAGGTCCGTCCCCGGTGCACTGGCGATTCCATTCGATTTTGCGGCTCTCGACGATACACTGGCATCCCCTTCTCTCTCTCTTTCTCTTGCCCTGTCGAAGGGACCGTTATTACTTTGCCACCGCGAATTATTGCGCGGTCGCGCGATCGATAGCGTCCAACGGAAACGTGACCGGCTGACTGGACGTTTTCGACGGGAAATCGGGGAACGATTCTTCCTTCTCTTTTTTTTCCCACCGAGCTTTTTTCCCCTATCTCTCTCTCTCTCTCTTTTACCGGGCCGATCCCCGAACGATTTCCCCGAACGGGGATCCGCGAAGATTTGCGAACGCGGAAAATCTGAACGGGGGTTCCGCAACCCGGAACGACCGCCTCTGCACCGATGAACTGCAACGGTACAGAATGCAGTGTAATCATTATAAGTGGGTTAACAGATCACGACGGGCCAACCGCTGGAAAATTGCATTGCGGCGGTTCGTTGCGTTCGATTGAATCCAATGGGCCAAGTACCGGTCCGAGTGTCAGCCCGTGGACAAGCCGGGATATATTCATAACCGATTTTCACCCTTGCAGACAATTCCGTGTTGGCCGACCGTCACAGATGCGTAGCGGTTTTCAACCCTCTTGTTCGTTGGCGAAAAATTTGAGTCATCATTATTTAAAATTCTTCAACTGTAGCGGCCCCGCCAGGGCGGGTTTTTTTATGTTAACAACTCTTGCGCTGAAACTCTGACTTTAATGTAATAATTCTCTCGTTCCGTACTTGCGTACCCCCAATTCGCTCAAAACTGCAGAATATTTTTACCGGGATTAACACTCCTCAAATGAGGGTAGCGAAGGGCAGTGAGTGGGCCCACTTTACGACTCTCCGTCCCAAACACTGACCCGCGACGATCAGGTACGAGGGACGGTTATATTGTACTGAGGAGAAAGATGTAAGCTCTACTCGTATATGTAAGGTAAAAGTCGTTTCGTCCTAGACCCGCTAGAGAACTCATCAGTAAGGCTACCTAGCGGGCCCTGCCTTAAACGATGGGATATGCGAAGGCGGTTGAGGACGGTATATATACGACTCGTTTGATGGATCAGGTACTAGCGGGAAAGGGCATTGACTATTTGTCCATCTTGTGGCAAGCGTCGGAAGTTAAGCGCCGCCACAGTACGTACACCCTCATTGACTATTTTTCCGTTGAAACACCCTGCTTTCTCGACACGAGCGCGCGCCAATCAGCATCTTTCCTTCGCCTAGCGACACCACTATTGGGCCCCATCCGGACCCAAAAAATTGTATATAAGCCGCTTTCAACGAAAAATCATCAGGCAGATTTTAGACAACCATCGCGCAGTGCACGTCACTCGAATAGAATCAGTCTTTCTCAAGACTATCACCTTTAACGCTTGTACTAAGTCAACGCCTCACTAGTTTCTGTGAAATATACCAAGTTTAAAGTATTTCGCATCATCGTTAGTTCCTTCCAAGTCGTTCCTTCCAAGTCCTTCCTTCGAAAACTCTAGCTGGCACCTCGCAGTGCAATTAACCTCAAGGCTCGAACGATCTACAAGCGATCAACCAAGGGTAAAAACATCAACTAATTTGTATTCTTTGAATTAAAAAGAAAAGATCAGTCATACCAATGGCAAAATACAAGTAAGTAATACAAGTAATAACTTGTTGAAACGCAGCATAACATCACGTCGACAGACAGCCCCGATCACGCGCCGTTAACGAGGGAAAATCGAAGCGCGCAGACACAATTTCGCGTATTTCCGGTGCATCTTGCACCGCCTGGCAGCGCATCTCGAGGAAAGCGAGCATTACCTGACGCGAGGTTTAATGGTTGTACCGTTGCTGAAGTTCCTGGCCGACCCGAAGAAATGACCCGCTTTACTATAAATTCCAGATAAGCCGAGGTTTACGGCCGGCATGCAGTTAAGACGTCGCGCGCCTGCCTCGGCAGCCGCCTTGTTGAAAACAAACAGTCCGCGGGATTACCTTCTTCGCTCGCCTTGTCGATGCTAGATTAGGATCGAGAATCTACTGATCTACATATATATACAACTGTAGATATATTTATGATATGCACATGAGTAGACCTCGTTCGCCAAGATGCGTGTACAGAGCGCCGCCTTAATCTATGCATGGAATATGTTCCGAGATTCGGGAAGATTACGTGCCTCGCTGCCGGGAAAGAAAGGTGCTATGTGCACACGTGAGAGTCTAACGTATACACATAAATTTGGTGTGTTATGCTTGCGTCGATGGTTAACCCAGATATGTCGTTTTTCCAGTTGGATTGGTTAGGGAGATGCACATAATTTTGTTTCGATTAGATTGCGAGTGGATTCGTATTTACGTGATCACGGTGGTATTCTGATGTTAGAATTTTCTTCGAACATTCCAGTTGCCGAACTTCTTTCGCGAGATTATTTTCCAGACAGACGACCATAGATTTTCGCAGCAGCAGGACTCGGCGTTCGCTGGCCACGCCCGGTTGTTTTTCGGATAACGAATCGTGTATTAGGGGCTGCAGTGGTGGTCCTATATAAACGCAACTTGGTGGCGGGATTACGGTTGAATAACGCTGTTCCCGTCGCCTGGCGGAATATCTTGGCGCGAACTCGAATGAACCTCCTCCCGGGCGTTCCACGAATTTATTGGCTATTCCACTCGCCGCGATAAACAGCTCTCGCGATATTGATTTCGATAGCATCGCTCTCGATCGCTGCGAAAGCGGAACGACGCCAAATGGTGCGCGATCCTCCGCGGAATCTCGATAAGGATTGTTCCATAAAAGACAGTTGATTTTTTAGCGGCTAATCGGCCGAGATTAATCGAACGACGTCGAGCTGATAAGAACGGCTATCGCGACGTGCCTTGAATCACGGAGGAAAATAGTTGCGCTACGGGAAATTTAACGTGCCGCGAATACGGAACGGTCCACGGGAATTCGCTCGTCACTAATTCGGCGTAAATGAGACAAGAATAATGATATAGGTGGGGGTGTCAAGGTTGATATCAGTCGATTGCGAAATATCATCTGAACGATGACATTCTGTTTTCTCATTGGGGATGTTGGATAACAGTGCGTGGATGCAAACAGTGCCTGTTTATACTTGTCTGTTGAAGAAGTTCTTTATTGGTAAATTGAAGATTTTTAACACGTTCCGTGCCGGACCGTTACGATTTTACGATTAAATAAACTTTTACAATTTTTCAATGGTACGAAACCATAATTATCAAGAAAAGAGTGTAGAGTTTAATATGCATTGGACAACGAAGCAATAAATTAAATTTTTAAGGAATTATTTGAACAAACACATACGGTTCAAAATATAAATTTTTACTTTAAAAATTTGAACAAGTTTAAAATACTGCATTGGTGTTCTCAAGTTGTTTTAATCTCCTGGTTCAAGATTCATATACTCGTGTTTGCTAGGAACGCGTAAAATGTCAACATTCATTTCCATTAAAATCTTTCAATCCGAAAATACGTCTACAAAGTTCCACCGAGCAGCACGACGAAATCTGTTCGTTCATTTCTGTCAATATAGCATCGCACCTCGAGCATTGTAGTCCCCGGGTAAAAAATCCACGAATCTCGCAGCTGTATTTTCCAGCAGAATTCGCAAGAATCTCATAACAATACGTTCAGGCAGTCGCATTCCCCTTTACCCCGAAGGAGATGCACCCTCTACTGGTACCCTGCGCAGACAGCAGAGGCGTCTGCGGTCGCACGCCTCCGCCGTTCTCCGATAGCCAGCGAGAAATCGATTGTTACCATTCGAGGCTGCCGATGAAAGTGTCTTCGGGACATTACAAATTTCCCTTTTTTCGCCTCTTTTCCCTTTCACCCTCCGAGACTGGAGTGTAAGAGGATGGGGGAGGCGCGAATGACAGTACGGCGAAATGAGATGTCGCGCAGCATCCAAAAGATAGAAAATGGCTGGACAAAATTGCATTTTTATGTTCTCCTTGTAAATTGAACTCAACAAAACTGACGCGACTCTTTTTTAATATTCGAACTAGCGAGCTCGTCAAAATGACGGATCTCAGTTTTTTTTCTTTTACAATTCTTCTTTGTTCAAGTACGCGTTACCATAAAGATCCTATGAAATTTGAATAAATTGAATTGTATTATTCGTATATAGGTCTTCTGGTATAAGATTTTTTAATGCACTTTTATTGAGATTGTCCAGGTGTATTCACGAGGAAAGTATGAAAGCCCACCTACGGTTAGAGATTCGTCCCGGAAGAGATTAAATTCCGGATTTTGTCCAGGCAGCAGCGTTCGAAACACGTTGTGCAGGTGCGCAGCGAATCGCGTGGGCGGAGGCTGACGGGCGTAGAGGGGGTTGCTGCGTTTTCAGGAAATTTCCCCGTAGCCCCATGTGCAAATATTTATCGAGAGTATCGGGACCTGTGCAAGCTGGTACGTACGTGTACGTCCGCGATGCAGCACTTACCTTCAGAGGTTGGCGGCCGTTTGGAGACGGAGACAGAGAAAGATAGAAAGAGAGAGGTACGCGTGCACGTATTTGAACCGTGCAGTATGCATCGGGGAGCCGTGTGAATACATGCATAAAAATGTCTACTTTCACGTGCCTGTAACACCCAGCCACCCTCGCTGAGTGGCGAACGGGATGAGGGGGTGTTGAAGAGCGAGAGAGGCGCAAGCCTGCATCCCTCGCAGCTCCTTTACCGCCCCGGCGACGTCGCAACCGCATACACCGCGCGAAAATGTCTTCGGATCTGGGACGTGCCAGCCGAATGTTAACCTTTCCGGCACGTCGCGGAATGATTACGTTCACGACCTACATCGGCGCGCGGTGCAATCATGTATCTGCAGCGCGAGCATTTCCGACACACGCGCACGCCACCCCCCGCGGTACAACTACGATACGAGCGATCTTGCTGCACGCGAACCCCTGGTCCAGGATTCTTCGAGCATTGCGAGGACACATTCGTTAATACTCAGGCATGTAATCGAGATGATCGGTCACTCTATGGGTGGCATTGTGTTCACCTCGTTGTGGGGCTGGCAGCGGAAGGGTTAACACGTTTTAATGACACGATATTAATCGTATTAGTCACATCGCGTAGATTAAACGGGGAATTTTATTCAAAACGGGGAAGTTACACTGTGTAATATGATCGACCAGCTTCTTTGGAGATTGCTATTTCAAAGGAGATGATTAAACTTGTTTTATATGTATCACGGTTATTAGAAAGTCTGTTAATAGGTTTACCGTAAAGCTAAATTGTTACCAGATTACATGTAACATAATCGAAAAGTTAGCACCGAATTTACGTCTAATCGAAACTTCGGAGTGAGGTAAAAGTTTGATAACGTTACGATCAAGCTGATCAGACTCGAACTTGGAAAGAACTACTTCGTAACATTTGTAATATCAATTACCTAAAATTGTTTTCGGATTCTTGGATCGATTGTTGGAACGATTGTTGGGTTCAAAGACTTAATATTCATTCGTTTAGAGCATTTTCTTTTTAAATGGAACGATACATTTTCTACGCGAATCACTTTCCATAAAACTTTGTCAGCAGAGACTTTATGAAACAAAAATTCATAATCGCATAATTGCCTCTCTTCTCGCGTCCTCTCGAAAGGGCATACGAGTGGCAAACTGGATTCGCCATGTCCCTCAGACTGGACACTCGAGTAAGAAAGCAAAATGTTCTCGAGCGTCATAGAAGCAAAAAATCATGCCGAAACAAAAACTCGGCAACTTTATTGTTAAATTCGTGATATTCGCAAGTAGCCTTTCAGCCGGTCCTCTTCAGAAAACGTCTCTTAGCTCGCGCGAGAGTGCAATTCTCCTCCCGCACAATGCAACGCGCAGAATGTCCGGCGTTTCGCGCAAAAACTGGCTCCGTTCCGTCTCTCCTCGGTTTCTGTTCCCAATTCTTGACTCGGTGTTACACGTCCGTTGCGCGGTAACGCGATAACAGCAAGAGTTACTCACCGGGAGCTTCGAGGTGTGCTATGTAAATAATTCAGTCGTCTTCTCTCTCTCTCTCTTCCTCTCGTCCTCTTTCTGCGAAAAGTTCTGTCGGAGAGGCCGGCGATCTAGGAACAAAAAAGGACCGCAGCCGACGCCTCCTTCCTGCATCTTTCATTTCGTTAGAGTGAGAGAAATCGAGTGTCGCGAACTCGCGAGATGCGGCCAAAGATCGCACGCCGACAATGGGAAACTCGTCAAACTCCGTGGGAACTCGGAGTGCGCGGGAGATACCCAAACAATGTCGCCTCGGACACCATGGACCTCCTGCATTGGGATTCAGCCGTGAGACAATAATGTTCCTTTTTGTCCTGGACATCTTTCTGAAACGAAATCAAAAGCAAATGGAGAAATTTTATTGTGTATAAATAAAATCGATATGGAAAGTGTCGACGTTCATCGAATTTGTGTTCTTAATTATTAAACTTAATAGGATAATTGTTCTGATAATCGAGCGTCTTAAACGGCCATCGGAAAGGGAGAAATAAACTGACCCTTGTAATTCAGAAATTAGACACATTTATCCTGAGTGGTATTTTTATATTTCCCGAATTTCCTCGAGTGTTTTATTGTACATTGTCCAGGTGTTTCTACATTAATTTACCACATTGTATCCGCAAATGTCACAAGATTCTAGTTCATCGCTCACTACATAACGAACCTAGACCGACGAACGTGTTAATACACGGTTAATAATTCCGTTTGCCAAAGGGTTAAACGCGCAGGTTCCCCCACAATTGCAGCGCTGGAAGATGATTAATGGAGGGCGAGGGTAGGGAACTCGCCGACGACGAGTCCGAAAGTAGGTTCGGACGACAGAAAGTATGAAACACAGTGAGGTAAAAGCCCCCTCGCACTGGTAACAGTCGCGTGAACAGAAAGCGAGAGGAGGGGAAGAGAACAAAAACCGAAGGAGAGGACAAAAGCGCGTAGGGGGTGGCAGGCGCTGAGCGGGAGTGATTTGAAAAAAAAGCGACGCGAGGGGAAGAAAAGACGAGAAGGAAACTGACGAGTAGGAGATGGAAGAAGAAGAAGAAGAAGAAGACGACGATCGGAAGGAAAGTGGTGTACGGAGCGTGTGTTAGCACTCGGCAAGTTTCCGTGGATGTTTATTCAGCAAATAGAAAATATTATTTGCTGACATGCTAACGTTTCCACCGTAGCAACATAAATAGACGTGTTAACTAAGTACGTTGCCAGGGAACTCAAGGGCAGGCGTGGGAAATCAAAATAGTCCAAATCCAAACACGGGAGATTCAAAGTTCACGGACGCGAGCAGGTGCTTAGTTCCGCGAAGGATCGATGAATGTAAATAGCCTTGTCCAAGAAAAATCGGTGATTCCTTGTATCATCTGTCCTCGCATTGCTTGAATAGAGTATATTTTTCGAAACATAATTGAGTCAGAATATCATTTCTTCGATTGACGGTTTGTGTCCAAGAGAAAATCGAGTTTGGAAATTTGGAGGTTAGGTACAGCGCGAACTTCTTTTGGACAGGTGTGCTGGCTTCGAATGACAGTCTAAACACACCTGACTGGAGCAAAGCTAAATGATCCAGAGAACGAACGTCTATCCTCGTCATCGTTTAGGATACGTGTCGGCGTCGCTTAACTCGGACGCTTCCGTGAGCGTTTGTTACTGAGAAATTAATTGGCCCGAAAGTTATATTGCCTACTGCGGCGTAGGCCATCGGTGAACACACACGTTGATCCTTTTGCAGCTGGCAAGCACCTATAACGCCTATAGACTAACATCCCTAAGGGGATGGTAAGCGGCGCTTTAGTGGACCCCGAGGAATCAGCTGATCGATCTCGCCAGCTTGCGTTGCTATCCCTCTTTCACAGGAAAAACTCCGTTCCTAACCAGACTCTTGGGCTAGAAATGTTTTTTCAGAATGTGAGAAGAGAGCACCTATGCAACGGCCACGATATTAAGTGAAACGGCAAGAAGTGGATGCTAAGTGGATATTCGGGAAATGCAGGCTTTGCGAGTGGGAAGCTATCGGGACGAGTAAATTGTTGATTGTGACTACCACTGGGGGCTAATTAACTCTGCCGTGGTCCTCGATTGAGATACATCGTTGAAATGGGTAAATAGAGATGGTTATTAGGGAGAATTGGCAAGCATTTTGTTTATTCATTACTGTTCGGAATATGATCTGAAACGCGAGATCGCGAGGTATTGAAAGATTTTTGGTAGAATGGAGATTTGGCTAGAAAAGAAAATGTGCAATTGTAAACGTAAACTTCCATAAACATTTTCCTACGTCGAATTATAAAATCAAGAATTCGACAATGTTAAATCGCCATGAACTCCGCAGGTTATTTATAATAAATACGCGTTTCTCTAATTAAGGGGTGAAAGATTGATACAGGCGAGAGATGTTTAACGAAAGTTGATACAGAAAATGATCCATCGAGTCAGTTTACGACTGATAAGACCGCGAGAGGTAACGCGAAGGTTTCCACGGGTGCGGAGCGGCTTCTGTGCTACTAATTAATTGAACGCAGCCCGGCTAACAAAGTGGCCCCATTTTTCGAACTGTCCTCGTGGTTTTGACACTCGGTGAAGAATGTGGCTTCCCACCCCCGGTGCCGCCATTGTACCACTTTTGACGGTTTGCGCCGGTTTTTGCGCGTCGCGTGAAAAATCGCTAGGAATTATCTGCACGGGGACAGTCTGGCCGGCATCCTCCTCATTTATTAAAGTTAGCTATTCGAAACGCGGGGGAGAGCATAAACGATCTTTGCCCCAACGGTTTGTCGGTTCCTTGAAAATTGGGGCGGAAGTCCTATGGCAATTCTCGTCGGGGATTTCCAGTAGGTTCTTAAATTATTGCCGAGTCCCGCGATCCCTGCGCTTCCAACGAGTATTGTAGCGAACTCATGCGAAGCATCCTCCGCATTATGCCGCTGTAACAAGAAATTAACAAAAAAAAGAACGTAGTGAGAGAGAGACAGAGAAGGAAGAGAAAAAAAAAACACACCGGTGCCCGTCTATTTTATACACGTAGACGTTTTTTCTACCGACCTATATTCGTCGAGAACATGCTTTTCATCAGTCGCTGTACGGTTCCAGCGATGCCAACGAGCGTCGCGAATTTATAGCGCATTTTCCCCCGACGATGGAATATCGCGCTATACGCTGCCCTACCGGCAGCGTTCGTAAACCAACTGCAAGTATCTCTGAATGCCTGGTATTAAGGACACCGGCGAGGACCTGGTTCATCATCCGTTTCGAGTCCTGCGACGTCTTTCAGCGGACTACTGAACGTGACGACGAAAATCGGTGGGATTAGACAATTTTTTAAGAGAGCACTGCCGCACACGCCAATCTCAAAGTCTGTGGGTTTATCGGCTTGTATTACGGGAATACATGACTTTTTTTTATGAAGTGTCGCTGATTTACGTCGATGTTGTAGCAATTTTATTGAAACGCTGCTCGCCAGACTGGCGAAAAACAATGGTTACTGTTCGGAATTTTTTTAAAACAGATTTATTATTTTATATTTCAGAAATTATATGGTATTTTTTGCTGCTGAAATTGAAACTAGAATGGTCGAAATGATGTAACTTAATACATTCACTGTGAAATTGAAGATAAAAGAACGATCGAAATCGCACGTTGGCATTGTTCGTTTGTTTTGTGAAAACAGTAAATCGATCGATTTGTAAATAGGGTGTAAATATACAAAATTTGTTGTTGCGGGCGGGAGTTAAATATAAGAAATACGATTGTTTGAACTAATCAGATTGCGAACCACTCTACGAGTTTACCCGAGCAATGATTTAGTTTATTGGCTAGCGGCGAGGCAAGGTTCGAAATTTTACGCTGCGATTTATTCCTATCGCGAACCACAATTCACGGCGGTATTACTCGCGTTACCAATCATTTGAAACTTGCGTAGTAAAACGTCCGGAAGTTTTTAGGAACAATAAACTTTGCGTACCGCAGACCACATGTGGGTCAGAGCAATCTACCTGCGGATCCATACGAGTTTGTCCCGAAGACCTATATTTCAGAGGTTGGAAGCGTTCAACAATAAACAATTAACTTCCATGCGATTCAGGTAACTCGGCGAATTTGCTCTCATTAGCACGGTCACTCATAAAAATTTGCCAACTCTTACAGTTTTCAACATTTAACGAGTGAACTGTGTGTATTAAGCCGGAGATGTAAATCATTGCCTCGTAATTTGAACCATGAATGATGTTTAATGTAATATTTAATATACTATCGTTATCGTTAATCGTAAATTTTAATAATATGTTCAAATTAATGAATATTTTGTACCACCGCGAATATATTCATGCATTCGTTATGTAATTTCTGATAATGTGTAAGAATAAAGTGCAGCATTAACAATGGGTTAATATCGAAATCCTCAGACATTGTAGAACATAATCAACAAATACTGATTATTTGGAATCATGGTATTAAATGCATATTATCCGTTATAGTTGTAGTATTATTCCAATCTTTTATCAGAATCTAATATTATTAAAACATTTTGACATAATTCTATAGATGAAATTTTGAGACACGCAATTTAAACTTAAAAACAATTGCATAAACGGAGCCGCTAGTATAATTTTCCTCAACTCTTATCGTACTATTCTACAATAGACCGTCTCTGACCAATGGCAGTCCTGTTCCACTTGCACTATTGTTTCGGCCGAATCTCCTTTAACTTTCTGAATAAAGGTTCTGGAAAGCAGTATACGTACTTTTGTACCTAATATCGAGAGTCCACACTTTCAATTAAATTGCTTCGTGCAACCATCAATTAATAAACTTGCGAAACTGAGATTACGGAATGCCGTGTCTGACCAATGACCGACCTGTTCCACTTGCACTACTATTTCCGCTTTCCCCTTTAACTCCTTTCCCAACGAAAATTCTCGCAGTATTGTGTGCACCATCGTACCGAATTTAGGGTCTACACTTCCGATAAAATCGGTTCCGGTCACCATTGATTATTTAAGAAACCGAAATAAATAACCACCGATAACAGTCTCATTCTACTTTACCCGTTCATACATTTATTACCGCGGGCCCGCGCATTGTTACATGCGGCATTGTACTCGGTGCTCATTTCGTTATGAAATATTCGACAGATTCCGCGGTGGAGGAGAGGATACGCCGAGAAATATTTGTCTGGCGGTATCAGTTAATGTCAAAGACTCGTGGTATCACGTGAATAATTCCAACGCCATTGTATCTTTTTTGCCGGGAGCCACGAATGTTATCGATTTCCGTATCCGCAAACAGTAGAATTTATGTGTCCCGGGGAAGCGGGATTCTATGGGTTCTAAATCAGAAGACCGAGGAACTGTGTTCGCCTAGCCCTATTCATCGTCTTGGGAGGAATCCGTTTAAAGATGCACAAGACGCAAGAACGGAATGTCCCATGCATGCATCTTAATAATTAATACAAGACCCTGCGCTCGTGAAAATCGCTCTCGAAGTACCAGAAATGCTGAAAAATTTCTCAAATCCATAATGGTTGCGCCACACTTGCCATAAACGCGCTGCGGATTTTTATACATTTATGGCCACAATTCTAATATTTATTATAGTCACAAAAGACAATGCGTGTACGGATCAGAATTTCTCACAATTGCAAGAACCAGAGATGAAGTGTTACCAATTTTAGTAGATCGAAGATAACATTCTTAAATTTTCAACATAACCCCTCCACAAATTGCATACCAAAATTTTCCAGTAATTTTAAAATAATTCACGATAGACAGGATCCGCCGACAGATCATTATTGTAACGCGGCAATTGCGCATGCAACGGAGAGTCCTGTCGTCGCGTTATCTTCTCCCCTATTATTATAAGAGACGAGTCCATTGAACAGCGCATTTTGGAATCATCGCCGGGGAAATCTGATATTTGCAAAACCGGAGGATCTCGCAAACTCCAAGCGAAACGAACCGCGGAAATTTTGTTTCGAATTGGATTCGAGTTTATCATTATCGCTTGATGCTGAGCGTCCGGTCGGCTTTTAATCGTGTTTTTCCATTTTCCTCGGTCGCGTCCGATGCCCGTCAATTACTACGACTCATCCGCTGATATTTTAATAGCTCGCGCACCCTGCTGTCGTATTTTATAGATAGTTTACCTCGGCCGCGACTGGAAAATTACGCGAGACCTACACACATCGAGCCGATTGATTTCGCAACGTTTGTACAGAGCATCATCGATTCAATTATCATTTCAAGCTCTCTTTTTCTTTTTCGCTTTGTTTCTGACTCGTGGTGGCCGCGTTTCATAGTTCTCGGTTCACTTTTGATGCGCGATGGCCTAATGGCACAGTGAACGACGCGAAGCATTAATAATCGACTGGCGATCGACTACTGGAAACGTTCGCAATATTTTCGCCCGTTATTTAGCGAGGGATGCACTTTAAAACTTTGCGCGACCGATTGATCGCCGACAGAAGACCGGAACGGGAGGGGACTGGAAAAACGTGACACGCGTTCGCAATCGAAACTTCCCGATTTCAACTCCGTGGGAAACGAATGGGAATTACTTGGACACGCGGAGAAGGATCACACGATAAATTAGCCGGCTGTATTACCTATTA
Organism: Lasioglossum figueresi; assembly: GCA_028455805.1. Classification (NCBI taxonomy): domain Eukaryota; kingdom Metazoa; phylum Arthropoda; class Insecta; order Hymenoptera; family Halictidae; genus Lasioglossum; species Lasioglossum figueresi. Next base: position 9,040,900 of record CM052198.1, on the reverse strand, counting down.
ACCCATTGCACTCGGAGCTATTGTAACTCGAAAATTAAACATTTCTTCCGATCTATAATAATTTTATATGATTTTTTTCATTGTATGGATATGAAATTGATATAATACCTCATACAATAGATAAATGTTTAGAAATCGATTAGATTACTAAGAAATGTAAACAATATTTTGAATAATGATACAGGAATTTATAGTAGCTATACGAAGTCGTACTATTGAAAAATATATAACTCCTGTAATTTCGATTACATTTGCTTAAGAAAAATCACTCGTGTACTTCACATACCAGTGAAGAGGTTCAGTAGTTTGTTAGAAAAAATTTCTGAATAAAAATAACCCTTAAACACCGGAAAATGACAGATAGACACGAAACATGTCTGAATAATTCCAGAAAATGTCGGATAGGCCGTTTTGGCTCTCGTATCAGCTCTGCTTCATCGGCGATAAGCAATCCCCGTCTGAGCATTCATCCTCCCGCACAATCGGCCTCCGCAATCCTGATCGCGGCTGCACCGATTCATCGAACTGGCATATCAGAAAGGAGTAACCGGGCAAACGAACCGTGCCACGTCGTTACTATAGACCGTCACGCATAATTACGCGGGGGCATGAAGAGGTTCGCGGATGGATACTGGTGTGGGTAGGCGCGGGGTTGGATATCGCGCGTGTACGGCCGCGTTATCGAGCAATCGCTTGTATTCACGAGCTCCGGGACAGGCACGAGAACGGGCCAGCAACGTGCATGCATGCAGCCAGCAGCCTGGCAGCTAGGCATCCACGACTCAATGGGACAGCAGAGTTTGCCGAAGCGTGAAAATACTCGCGGTGCTCCGAGCGGTATTTGCGCGCACACACGCGAGTTATTCGGCCGTGTATCCCTCCACCCTCTCCCGCAATCCCCCGTGCAAAATCTCGCCTGATGTACCGAGTTATTGTACTTTGCCGGGGCCAATCTCGGTCAACTTCACCCGGTGACTGAGTGATTCCGGCTGGCGTGCACGGTTTATCGACGTTCGCTTCCGGTCTCCATGGAAAACCAATTCTCCGCGAGACTTCAACCCATCCCCACCCCTCGTGTACTCCCCTTGTCCTTTTTCATGGCATTTTGCGACCTTGGTCTTCCGCGTGCGAACAACCATAGACACGATTCAACACGTTTAATCTATCCACTGCACTAAATTTCAGTTACTCCTGGCAAGCTCCAAAGAAAATAGTCGCGTTGCCTTATTTGAATTGTTAGATTTTCGTTTTTCTCAGTTATATTTATTAAAGTTGCAAGTTCTACCCTACTGACTGTTATTTTATTGTTAGTCCGCCATTGCTGTTGGGCATTGAGACGACGCAACAAATTTAAAAAAAAAAGGAATCTCCGCACTCGACGATGCAAGTGTCCACGCACAATTAATCTCGATAATCATGGAAAACACATCGAGCAGGTTCAGCGACCCAAAAGCAAGCGTTTCCCGGGCCCGCGAGTCGATGAGAAATAATTAAAGTATAGAGCGGATTCGACTTCTCATTTAACTAACTGGAAAGACTCCTGCTAAATGGGGGCGAAGCTGGTCTAGAACATTAATATTTCCATGGCACTCTTATATTGCGAGGATTGTCCCCGTTTCTCCGAGAAACGAAGAATCGGTCTGTTCGAGCCTGGTGGAACAGGCTCGAAGCTCGGCTGTGTTGTACATATTCGCGGGACCAGTCGTTACGGCGTTAATTGCATCCGTGGAATTGACACGCGCGCGAAACAACGTCGTCGATCTATCCTGAACTTTAATTAGCCCCTCGTTAACACCGTGATCAGCGTGCGGCCCGGTAATGAGGGCCGACAGGCCTCGATCGTCGCTACGCTGCGCCGATCCGCAAACGATACCGAAATGAAAATTCCCCGGGCACCGCGGATAAAGGAGAGCCACCACTCTCGGTAATTGGGGGCGATTTGCATGCTGCGGATCTCGAATGCATCCGGCTTGAAGCGGATCGATGTCCGTCACGGCGCCGAGCTGCCTCCGCGGAGTGTTCTAGCTTTGAACTTTCGCAAAATCAATTTCTTCTTTGTGTTTGCTTCAAGTACAAGCGACCCTAAACTCGTGTACGAAAGGGTTGGTTTGGATTCGTGAAATTGGTTTCGTTATACAGACTTTGGCGAACCTTAATATTGTAAATCCTTAACTATGCTTGAAAGTCTTCGCAGATTTAAAGTATATTTAAATGAAGAATATTAATATACTAGTTTTTGCGTGCACTGTAAAGGATCATGAAGAAAATGAAGATAATTTTTTCTTTGTGTTTGCTTCAAATACGAGCGATCCTAAAGTTGTGTACGAAAGGGTTGGTTTGGATTCGTGAAATTGGTTTCGTTTCACAGACTTTGGCGAACCTTAATGTTGTAAATCCTTAACTATGCTTGAAAGTCTTCGCAGATTTAACGTATATTTAAATGAAGAATATTAATATACTAGTTTTTGCGTGCACTGTAAACGAGCATGAAGAAAATGAAGAGAATTTTTTCTTTGTGTTTGCTTCAAATACGAGCGATCCCAAAGTTGTGTACGAAAGGGTTGGTTTTGATTCGTGAAATTGGTTTCGATGCACAGGCTTTGGCGAACCTTAATATTGTAAATCCTTAATAATATAAGTATTTAATACTAATATTCCGAAGTTTATTAATAATTCTATTTTTTGTATGCTCTGAAAGGAAGCTCTATGAAAATTGTCTTATTAAACTCGGCTCCCAATTTGATAGAATCGTCCGATGAAAGAATTTTCGTGCTGAATCGACCGTTCGATAATGGAAGGATAATGGTACGAAGAAGAAGAAGCATCGAAAAAGTGGAACGATTCAAAAATCATATGCAATTAAGCGACATCCGGATAGCGTGCAGTACCGCCAATAAACGTTGCCTCCATAATTCGCTTGGCCCTCATCTCTTTTATTCGCGACGCGCGCAAGGGGAGTTAAAGATCGTCGCCGATCAGCAATTCTCTGTTTGACTAGCGCAACCTATTTCCCCGGTGAGTTCGGCGGCGACGAGGGGCCGTGTTAACTCTCGCGGAATTCGTGGAAGTGGTTATCTGACTAATAAGTCGAACAATTCATTTACCAACAGGAACATGACAGCTTAATGGCGGGAAAATAGGCGACAGAGAAAAAAAAATACAAGACATAGATAAACTAGAATACCCTCGTTTGCGCAATTTTGTGAGATTGTAAAGGCGAGATCACGCAGGGCAATTCGTCGGCAATCAACATCAAACAAATTGAATACGTTATTGCGCTTTTAAAGTGCCCTTTGAAAATCCACTTGTAGGTTAATAATAGAGAATCTTACGAGCGGACTCATCAGACATTTATTCCCCGTGCCGTTTTACGGTTCCCATTCTCGAGAGTTACAGGCGGCAGGCTGTCCGTGGGATCGACCGAATCTCGTACAGCGGACCGTTTAACGCGTAATTAATGAGGAACTCTGCGCGCGTAATTTGTTATTCGCCGGCGTTCCCGTGGCGTCGTCAGGAAGCTGTTAGGCGAACGGATTCGTGTCTCCGTAGAATGCGTACACCGAACACACGGTGGCCGTGTCGAACCTGATCCAGAACTAATGCGGTGGTGCACGATTAAATTCACATCAGTTCAGAACCCAGCAGCTAAATTCTCGCGAGCAGCAAAGATAGGCCGCGACTGGCGAAATAAACATGCGACGAAGACAATATCATTTTCAGTCGTTCTCGTCTTATCTTTATAATTATAGTGATACTGGATAGCCGAGGTTCTTCTGATTCAAATGAGTGCAAACACGATGTAAATCGGACTACTTTTATCGATTCAAATCAGAGCAGCTTCATCCCCTCTTCCTGACCCATCCCCACCTCGTTCAAATTACAGAGCATGGTGGGGGGCCTCCTAAATCGGATAGCGGATGGCTAATAATCTTAATGCGGGAATCAGCTTTGTGCAAAGTTGGCGATAATTAAACGATGTTTTCGCCTCTATTTGGAAATTTGCGACAGTTTCGGAACTGAACGAGCGCTCGATACACCATAACAATTCGATTGTTTAACGCATATGATTTTCTTACCGACACAATAAGGTATAGTTGGTCGGAATTGTAGGCTGTAAATTCCAACAATCGACCGTGACTGTTTGTGACAATGTCTGCCGAAGTTCGGGACAATGCGCGCGCCTGGTATATATGTTGGCCTAACTCCGTAGACTTTGAGACAGATCTATGCATCTGCGATGCCTCGTTCCGGATGCTCGCTGTGACGATTGTCGATCCGCTATCCGCTTCCGAGAAATGGCTCGTGCAATTTTGTTCGATGAACGATCGCGAACTCGCTGGTCCAGAAGAATCAATTAGAAACTAATAATTGCTGAGACATTCTTTAAATAATTTCTAACGCAAGCAATGTTCGGAATGATATTATTTGTCGCACCCGGTACATTCGAAAACAATTTGAATTGCCCCGTTGTTAATATCACCTTCGTTCTCCATAAATTCGAGGATCGACTCTCCATGGATTAAACACGGCTCTTCATTTCTTCATCCGTTTAAATTATTCGAAATGCACTCGACGGCGGCGGCCGAGCACAAGAGGATATATTAAATGAAAAACACGGCTCCGCGCAAAATGTTCACCGAAATTAATAACAGAATATACCGTGCAAACGGGGACCCCGAATGTAATAACGTGACAGAGATTGTTGGCGGACCGTACCAAGAAATTAATTGTTGACCAATCCCGTAATCACCGAGTCTGTATTTACGTCCGTCGAGTGATCTATGCTTTAATCACAAACGCTATTAGTTCATTGTGATCCGACCGATGTACGGTACACTGTGTTGGGCGAACATTATATTTGATCAGGTGCGACGGAATGCATTCTGGGATCCGTGATCCGAAGAAAAAGGATTTCGGGACTTCCTTGACACGTATCACTGAGAATTGAAAATTCTTCTGAATCAGAGGTTCGAAACTGTTATTGATTTTTGACGCATTTATACTTAAATTTCACGAGGATAAAAAGAGAACTTTTATCAAATTGAACCGAATTACTTGAATTTTTCTGAGTAGTTAAAAAGAGAAATCTACTAAACGATGTATTACAAGTAAAAGGAGCTAATGAACTGAAGTCTGATCAGTAATTAAATTGACGAAAAAGCTGCCCCAGTACTTTCATGTGTCGAGTTCCATCGTCGACCTAAGTGCTGTGGACTCAAATGTCGTCGTAATTCGCCGTGGAAACGGGTTTGACGAAGATAGCCTAAGTAATTTGAATTTCAATACGTCGAAGGTCTTAGATGGGACCGAAAAAGATTACTCCGCCGGTTCGCCTGGACTTTCTCGGTAGGACGATCGAACTCCGTTCTATACCCATGTGTTTCAATTAACCGGGTCTTTGGATAAAAGTTTCAATGCTCTCATTTGTTCGGCTGCCAGTGTGCTCGGGGATGGAGAGAATAGTATCGATCCCGAAGCTCTTACCGAAATTATTAATCGGTGTGCGGAAGCACCTACTCGTTACCGAGATCAACTTTTCTGCTGCAATTGTAGTCCGTTCCGAAAAATTCCGACGATCCATCCAAGATTATTCTGAGCGTTCCAAGTCTCTGTCCGTCGCTAGCTAATTCGCAGAATCTAAAGAACTTAGTTTAACAAAGTTTTGTTTTACCGAAATGCATTCTTTATTATGAACCACGAAGAAACGAACATTTTAAGAATGTTTAACGATGCTTAAATCCATTGGTAGAATGTAAAAATATAGAATAAAAAAATACATGAAAGAAAATTGCTGCGTATGTTATCGAAAGCGTCTTTGAAGCTTTAAAACAGGGATGTATAAAACTGAATGATGCAGTCTCAGAAACGATCTGCGGTACTTAATAATAAAGGAGTATAGAGTTTAGCATGTTCCCAACACTAAAGTCCCGAGCTACAAACGAATTCACCTTGGTAGAAGACCAAAATCAGGCAATCTGAGGTTGAATACACGATCAAGAACCACGGGTTCGGAGGATCGCTGTTCACCGCAGAAATAGTGAGGCTCGCGATAGTAATCTCGCGCGTGCGAACGATCCGTTAAATCAGCCTGGGTATCGTCGGTTCGTTCGCAAATGAAAAACGATTTCCCTGGTCAAGACGTGCCGAATTTTCCGGTGGCGCGGTATACGTAGCTATTCCCGAGGATTTCGGGAATTGCGTTCGTATCGCCGCGAGTCTATCGAGGTGCGGATGTAGCGATAAGGCCGCATATAAATCCGCGAGCGAGACGAAGAGAGAGAAAGAGAGAACGATAGACCGTCGGTTGAGGGGGATGTTGAGAAAGGGGTGGATGATGGGCGGAAGCCCGGGGGAAGGGGCGCAGAAAAAGAGGGAGAACCGGAGAACTGGGGCACAGTGCTATCGATGCAATCGGGTGAAACCGTGCGCTCTTCCTCTTCCTGTTCCTCTTCGTCGTCCTCGTTCACCGTTCCATTCCCCCTTTAAGCCAGGGGGTTGAAACTACCCTCCCGCGACCAAGTCCCCGCCGAGCTGAACCCGTTTTCGGGAACTGCGCTCTGGTCCCGAAATTTTGCGACGTTTTGCCGAAGAGTTCACGTTTTCAATCGATATCCAATTTATTTTACTTTTCAGCCCGTTGCCTTTTCGTTACACCAACGATGATTATAAATTCTTCGTCGTTGGACCTACGTTCATTTTACATTTTTCAGATACTAACCAAATTCGCTGCATTCTATCGAGCGCACTGTATCCAGGGACGAAAAAATTTATTTACAAATCTGGAGAATGGATTACGTCTCGTATTGCTGGTACACGCGCGTGGTAATCAAAATTAACGAAAATGTGCAGTTACGTAAAGATTAAGATCTTTCAAGATTTTTCAGTGAAAATTGCACTTCGACGTTTCGTGTAGTTGAAAAACTATGCCGAAATGGTAGCAAGCGTTTCGATTAGGAGCACCGTCGTCAGGGGCCCTAGCTCGGTGCAGCAATAATCCGGCATCTGCCGGACGGACCCTCTTATTATACGTACGTGCACCTAACCGAAGCTTACGTTTGCATATCAGAGAGACAGAAGCTCCGTCTCGTCGACGGTTCAGCGACTTTTTTGTTTGTCCGAGGAAACGAGTGTCCGACCGCTCCGGACCGGAGAGCATAATCGATTTCGGCGAGCGACCCGGAGAATACGCTCGACGAGGACGCCGCGGTAAGATCCTTTGCATCGTTCGGGAAATTCGATGTTTTTTCAACGAGCTCCACCACTCCTGCACCGCCCCCCCCCTCTCTCCCACGCCTTTTGTCTCCCTCTCTCTTCCTCGTAGATGCAGAGTGAAGTGGAGAGACGAGCGAATAGAGGGGCGCAGAGCGTTGAGCGTTCAGCGTTCAGCTGTCTTTGAGAGAGGAATGTTTAAATTAAAATTGTTTAATCGCTTGCCTCCGACTCCGGGAACCGTAACACGCCTAACGATCTGCATCGAGGGCTCGCTCCCGTTCGCAGCTCTTATTGTTCGTGTTCGACAATTTTTATGGATGGAATACGCCGGCGGAGGCATGGCTGCGTGAATGTGGCGGTAATGAGAATGTGCGGAGATTTCGTCCCTTACATTAATGTTGTTTAGAAAATTTATCATGTGCGGAATATTGTATTTTTTGGTTCAGCTTGATTTTCAAGCCAGGTTTTGGCATGATTGCTGTGTAAATCATTATTTAGATGATTATGATGGTGTTTTGTCAGGCTTAAAAATCCTAACGAGGAGTATGAAGTCTTCGTGTTCACCGATGTGTTTCCGTATTTCGAAAAATCCTTGGCTCAAGAACGAAATAATATGGTGCATGAAAGTTGTTTCATATTTAACAATTAAGTTCCGATCCACAGAAAAAAAAGAGGGTATAATACATTATTTCGTAGTTCCGTATAGTTTCGAAACAATTAAGTGTCGGTCACGTTTTCATAAAAATTGGTTTCTCAGAAGTTGCTACTTCGATATTGATTCTCCGTTATTAATTAAAAAGTTTCGTCATGGTTCAACCCTAGATAGGGCAGCACGTTGTGGTACCTCACCTCGCCCTATACCTTCCACGAGGTCGAATTTACATAAAAAATAAAAAGAGATCCCGGAATACATTTTTCAAATAAAATATTCTGCAGTTTGTTTTACTTTCCGAAGGGTCGCGCTTCAATTACTGTTTTAATAAAAGTTCCCATCCTGACCTACTTTTCGAATACATAAAATTGATCATTTGCTATTCTCAAATTCTTTTGAAAAATGACAGTTCCTGCACTTGAGAAAATAATATTGACTCCGCGCGTCGCATGATTCGACCGACAAGTTCGCAAATACTATTAATTCTTCTATAGCAAATGTTTGTAGCTACCAGCGGCGAAGCAGATTATTATTATTATAATAACTAGATTCGCGCAATAATAAGACATCCTTAAAAAAGTTATAAAAATACCGTAAAAATAAATCGTCCGGTATATAACGAATAAACAGATAACTCGTAAATCGATATCGAATGCGCGTAATTATTTCAATGGTCTCAGTCGGTCTATCGAGATTAACGATTCTAATGACGGAGCGAATTAAATTGCATTCAATCGGGATAAAATAAAATTGCATTTATTCAGCTGGGAATGCATTCGGACAGATAGCTCCGCGATAGATCACGAGAAACAGGTCGCGCCCCCGACGCTATTAAATCTTTCATGCATCTATTAACATTCCCTTCGAGAAGAATCGAGTCCGGCGGATTTGTAAGTTAGCAGGGAGAGACGCTGCGGCAGTGATTTACCGGGGTATACTGTTTTAAAATAAATGAGCGAGTTACGTGCTTTCCCACTTAACTCGTTCCAGGGGGGGGGGGGGGGCACGGCGTCGCAGGAAACTCGGTCGGTTTCCCTCTTTTGACACTTTCCCAAGGACTTTCCCTAACCGAGAAACATACGCGGCGCCACCTGCAACTTTTTAACGGCGAAGTTCGTATTTTCGCGGCGAGACGAGGGCTCCCGCTATCTCACATACAATCCGACGAAATGAATGACGCTTTCCCGGCCATAAATTGCGAAACGTTACCTCCTTGACAATGTGCTCTAAACTACCGAGTTCGTAAAATACATACGGTACGTACCAGCCGGAGAATTTTATTTTAGAAGAGCACTACACCGTCGCGTGTTATTCATTTATAACGAGCGAAGTTTCGCCTCGAGTCTACGTAATTATTAATACGAGACTCCTGCTAGATCCTAAATGTCTGAGAAATTGACAGTTTCACGCTTGAACGCTCATTTATTATAATAACACTGCAAGCATTGAAATTGTCGTATTATCGTCTTATCGATCGATCTATTCCGTTCAAAATAGAACATGATATGTAGTACATGTTCAAATGGGGCGAGTCAATTCCAGTATGGTACTTAATTATTGTACGAGGCATTCCGACGTCATCGATCAGTCAATTTTGTTGAAAAACGAATATGATGTAGCCGATACGAAATTAGGGTTGGTTCAAATCATCATTTTTATACAATACAGACGTTTCGTTGATGAACGACGAACGATTTCCTATTATCGATCAATTTCATTCAAAATTGTACTCGTACGTTCGAGTTGGGAGAACGGTAAAAATAGTTTCGGATCAGCGAGAATCGACGTGTCCTGAAGGAAGCGCAGCGTCGTCGTGATCGTTGCGTCGTCGACGCGAGCCCGTCGGTCGGTGCGTAGGAATGGAATTAAGGCGAGCGTTTCAAATTCAAATGAACGAGGCCGGGTACGGAAGAAAGCGGGTGGGCACAACGGCGCTAAATATCCGAAGTAAGGTGATTTGGATGGCAAGCCGTGCCAGCATTCAGCAGCGTAATTCTCGCGGAACGGTCTCGACGATGCTGAAGAGGGTGCACAATTCGAGTCCCGCGAGACTGGTAGCAAGAGGACCGTTGTTTCCGGCGGGCCCGCGGAAGAATGGACGGCCACGCGGAAACAACGGGAGAAGAAAAGAAACCCCGCTGGCCTCGCCTTTGTACCACCACCGGCCGACCGCGGAAAATAAGCAATAACAGCAGCTCTTCTCCCCTCTCCCTCTTTTTTCTTCTTCCTTTTTTTTTTAATTCGACTAATGAATTTTGCTTCAGTTATTTATCCAGGACTCCGTCGAGATTAAAGGAGCTTGTTAACCGCTCACCCGTGATTCGGTCCACTCAACGAGACCGTCTTCCTTGTGCGACAGCGATGCAATTGAAGAAACAATGCAGCCCGCCTTTGAGCCCGTGTCCCGTCGCAGCTATCGGGACCGACGAGAAAAGTTTTTGTCCTCCGTTATGAAATTAATTCTCCGACTGCACCCTCCGCCGACCCTTTCCTGCAATTTATTCGTCCCCGGCCATGCGCCCGCAATAATACACTGTCGGTGTCTTCTTCGCTGTGAGTAGTCATTCCGGCGAGCTGTCGGATTATCTCGGAAGCCCCGGCATACTTAGCAGAAAAATATACGTATCAAAGGTAAATGGGTTTATCAGTGATAGCTTCAGATCTTCTACGAAGCAATTGCAGCTCCATTTCCTCAGCGCTGGCGCCGTTCCGTTGGCTTTTTTGAACCAGTTGTTTTAACTCTCCAATCTCGAGAGAGCTGGTATTCTTCCAGGGAAATTTTGAATTTCCTTTAAATTCAAGCTGCGTTCGTGTATTATCTATGTGTCGTTTAATGCTTTCATTGAGTGAGTTAATACTGGGATTTTTAACTGAGAATTTTAATTGGTTGCGGTGCTGGATTCAATGTTTATCCATTTTTACAATAAACGGTGTTGCATGTGGATCAACGTAGATCGATCTGTTTGTCCGGATAACAGAATCGTCGCTTAGCTAGTAAAGTTTAAACAATATTTGTAACCGCTCGAGAAGGTATCAAAGTTTCCGAGTGAGTCAATAGGTATGACCCGCGGTACCCGCGTGGTCGTTCGAGCATGCCCGTAGTTCGAAGGTTAAACTTTGCTACCCTAGCGAGAATCCCCTTTATCTCTGCAACGACTTCAGTATATTAATTCGAATCGACCAGTGAATACTTATTCCCTGAATAATTCGTCGCGATTGCGCTTAGACTCTTTCCGTTTTCGATCAGCGGAATAGTCTTATGAATATTTATCAGTAGAATCATCTCGTGAATATGTAGCAGAGAAATAGTGTTATGAATATTTAGTAGAACCGTAGCATGCCGAGTCAATGAAATAGCCGAATGTGCTTACTTATTCTAAATTATTGTCTACCAGTGTCAGAGATATGTTTGATGTTGTCATCGTCGTCTCCAATCTTCTTCCATTTTCCTTTACTTTATGTCATTCTGTACGAAGACCAATAATTTAAAAAAAAAATTGATCTTTATCCTGTTTGTTCATAGGTTTATTTGTATTTCATGGAACTCCTGATCCATAAATTGAAGATTTAAAGTAACTGTCTAGTTTCTAAAATATACAAGCGAATAAATTTAGTAATAAAGGGTGTTCCATTAACATTAAGTGATTAGTAAAATTGAAAAACAACAGCGTTTTTTACAGTATTTTAAAATTCTTTAATGTATCTAGTCTTTTAAATTTGATCCACTCATTTTTTACATAAATGCACAAGCCACCACATCAGATAAGCTACGAAGAACCACCGGGAAGGACATCCACGGTGATGAAACGAGAAGTTCCCACGGCAGAAAAAGCCTCCCATAAAGCGAAATGCACATGTTGCAGCGTAATGCTTAATGTAAGCCGATCCGCGAGTTTAAATGCGTCGCACGCATCGGACCGACGATAGGTTCGCGATCCCGAACGGACACGGAAACGTTCGCACTTTATTCCATTCGGCGGAACATCGCAGATTCCGATGATGTATGGCAAAGTTCGTGAAACGTTCGTGACACGTCCATAAAATTCGCGTTGCGATACACGTTGCGCTACATACCGTGCCGCGCGTTGCATTACACGAATCTGTATCTGTCGTACACGTTGCATTACACAGCCGGCTGCATCCCTCTTTCCATCCGAAATTCCGTGGCACGTGCTGTCGAAGAAAGTCGACATCCAAAAGCTGTATGTTATTAACAATTCACTTATCGAAAGCTGGCGTACAAACATTCTCGAAACAGCGAAATTAGATTTTATATACGCGTTTGAAGCGTGTATGTTATTAACAATTCATTTATTGAAAGCTTACGTACAAACATTCTCGTATCGAAATTAGGTTTTAAATACGTGTACGAAGCGGTACAAGGATCACTGTGTAATTCGTAAATGCATTGTAAATTTTACCAGATGACAGAAATGAATTCGTGAAATTGAAAACAGTTGAAAAATCGAGAAACTATTTCATTACATTTAAATAAAAGAAGAAATTTTCTTTTTGAAAAAGATATCTCCAGCACCAAGAGGAAGATGAGTACAGAACCTCAACAAATCTGGGTCAAACTGACCCAGCATCCGCCAGCCACCACTCAATCAACCAGCATCCGCTCACGGTCTTTCTTTCGTGGCAGCTTTTCGCAAAAGCGTCGCCAGATGTTTCGCGTTTCCGGGGAATGTTTCAAATTTTAGCCAAAGCACAAACAACGCCGTAGTATGACGAAGATACATCTGGACGTGTGTTTGTGCTGTGCCGGCCTGGTCGACGCGAAGTCATAAGTCACCCATTCAGCGGCTCTCGATAGTGGACAAACAACGTGGAGCGGGCGCTGGATTTCAATCTTGGGCTGCCTTGACTGCCATAATTCTCCGGTGTCGGGTTCACGACGCGACGCCGCGCCGCGCCACGGCCACGAACCAGGAAACGTTAGGGCAACGCAACGTTGTCGGCAGTTAAACAAACCGGATCGCCGATTATTTTCCCGGGGAATCGTCGCCGGTACCAAACATCTTGATAGAAACCGGCGGCCGAATGTCGGTCATTCCAAGCCGCTGCGACTCCGATGAAAAGTTTCCAGCCCGGTTGGCCGCAGTTGGACAATAGAATGAACGCGTTCACCGTCATCAGAACTCCGCCGGAGCTTTTCAGACACCCTTACGGCACATTGTTCCGTATTTACGTCCATCCGTGGCCAGCCATTCGAAGAAACTTCGCCGCAAAACCGAGCGCTATCTCGAACTACGGTCGACGCGACGACTCGGCAGCCACCCTCTCTCTCACTCTCTCTCTCTCTCTCTCTCTCTCTCTCTCTCTCTCTATCTATCTTTTCTCTCGCTCGCCCAATTAACGACTAAATCGCTCTACAAATTTGATCGTCGCGATAATTTTTCGCCGCTGGTTTCGGCCTCGGTCGTGGAAATTGTTATCGCGGCCTCTCGAGGCACCCTCGGAGCCAAGAAATCCTTGTCGGCCGAGTCCAATTTAATTTTATGTTTATTTCATAGTGCGACGGGAAAAAGCGGGAAAAAAGCAGTCGCGGGGCGATAAGGGGTGAGCCAGAGACGGAAGATCTGGCGGGAAAACGATAACCGCCCGGTAACGCGAAATGAAACCGAGCGTAAATATATGAGAAGAGATCTCCAGCGTCCTTGTTACCGGCCGCGTCGCTGTAATTGCGTTGAAACTTCATTTGGCGCGAACCTGCGGCCTTGTGACGCCACGGTTTCGACGAACGAGCCCTCGCAGGACGAACATAAGTGGTCGCGTAACTGCACGCTGCTGCGCTACGAGCCGAGAAGCTGCTTGGACCAAATTCGCAATCAGCGATTTTTCCTGCGGGCCGCAGCAGCGCTTCAGCTGGAAAAGCTGACCAAAATTAAATTTTTTGAAGTCCAGTCTTCATAAAAAATTTCTTGGATCGAAATATCACTTTTATCGTGTACGGACAGTTTTCGTTGATCTCTTCTTATTAGAACTTGATGAAACTTTACGATTTTTTATTGGAACTTTTACCAACATATTCGCGAGACTTTTCAGATTGAAATGATACCAAACACGACACCATTCGGATCGGATTTGCATGTTTAATCCACTATACAGGGTGTCCCACCCGATTTTGACATATTGATTTCTCCGCTCTTGTTAATCCTACCGAAAAATGTTTCAGAAAAGAATTAAATGGTGCTGAGTGGGGCATAATTTGGTGTTATCAGTTTATTCGTGTGTGAACGCGTTCAGGTCATATGAAGGTCAACTTCGTT
>CM052198.1:8957209-9026664 GCA_028455805.1 Lasioglossum figueresi | reverse complement strand
ATATACTTTTTAATACATCAATCGATGCGGTTGGACATTCTTTATAAAAAAGTATTAACCTATTTATGTTGAAAAATTAGTCGTTTAGGAGATATTTCGATTTAAATAATTCTAAGGTATCATTAATATCGTTTTTCTGTAAGAAATAAAAGCGAACGACTTATTTCTAGTTCGACAGTAATGATATGTTAGAATTACTTAAATCGAAATATCCCCTAAACGACTAATTTTTCAACATAAATAGGTTAATACTTTTTTATAAAGAATGTCCAACTGCATCGATTGATGTATTAAAAAGTATATAATTTCATTTATAAAAACGAAGTTGACCGTAATATGACCTTAACGCGTTTACCCACGAATAAACTATTACACCAAATTATGCCTCACTCGGCACCATTCAATTCCTATCTGAAACATTTTTGGATAGGACCAACAGCGGCGAAGAAACCAAGATGTCAAAATGGGGTGAGACACCCTGTATAGTAGAACCTCGCTTATCCGAACCGATGATGCAGCCTCATCGCCCCACTTTCTAACTTTGTGAACCAATTACAATCGTTCAGAGCAACATAATTTAACAATTATACATAATCTAACTACCACTCTCTAGCATTTTTATTTATATATCATTTTTCATGATTAAGATAAAATTTTGTGTTAAACAGCACACTTAAAGGAAGGCGTTTGTTTTCGTTATTCTTCGACAAAAATTACAAGATTGTCACAATGGTAATCGGAATGGCTTGTTTCCAGATAGATTGAAGATTTAATACGTTAATTGTAATGTTGTCAAGTTAGGCGATGAGCGCTCGCGCGCGATCCAGTGACAAACTGCTGCTTCGACGCGCACCATTAAACTTATCTGCCGAGGACTTTTATCCGAGGATATTGAAGCCGGTTAAGCCGGGTCTGATGCTTCGCAAACTTCGCCATCCGCCGCGATTCACGTCGCTTCTACCCGTTTTTGCGTCCTCTGTTTTTCGACTTTCACGTCCGCCGCTGGTGAAATGAAAATTTTGTTGGTTGATGGTTCACCCGTGTAACCCAGACTCTGTTGTTTTTTGTGTTGTCAGTGCCGCCAGTTGATTTAAATCTGACGGTAGAATTTTTACAGGTTTAGATAGCGGCAGACACTGGATCTACAAAAGCTGGGTCACTTTAATCCGAAGTTGTTGGTCCATTTGTACGTTTCATTTTTTATCGCTCCAACTGCAATTGAAAAATGTGTCAACATTTTTTGACTTGCTCTCTGAGAATCAATAAAATTCTTATCGATTAAAATTTCCATTTTCTTGTCGACTCAATGCGTGAATCTAATTTTCGTAACACTTTTCCTTGTTATAGTCATTATACCTTACGCGTTACTCGCATAAATTGATTTATGCTATAGTTTGCTGCATCCTCCTCGACTCGATGCTCCGAAGAAATTTGCCCAAGCCAAGTGTATTCTTCTCAAACAGCAAACATTTCGAGCGGAGTGTTAAGCGCGCGAACGTTATCTTACATTACTCAAATACAGCAGCCGAACATAAACAATCGTAACTACCCAGTAACAGTAATAATGGTAATTTCAGTTCGCACTTATGACGAGTGTTTACCTACTCCAGGGAGGCCGAAGTTTATTCTCCGGAGTTACGTCTCATAAATTCTATAGAACGTTCGAGCAGCTGCGTTAGCTGCTGCGTTAGCTTCTGCAAATCAGTTACAATGTTCCTCCGAATCTACATCGATACTGTAGATGCACATCCTCCATACACTACCTGATTCGCACTACGTATTTCGCTGTTTTCAATCTGCTGAGTCAACTCGTACCAAAATACTTTCTTAACATCCTAGGAAACGTTCTTCGAGAATATAAAAAATTCGAAGGAAAATTAGTGTTATAAAAAGAATAATTTTTCTACAACGTTTTCGAAGATCATAAAACAATATCGAAGACAACATAGAAATTGAAGCCTTTGTTATGATAAAGATCGGAATAAATAAATCGGTGACGTGAATTTACTCTTGGTTGCGTTCGGTTGAAGGCAAGAATTTTGAATTGCAGTTTCAAAACACGGTGCGTCAATCCGCGAGTCCGGTAGCAAGAGTTATGGTTCCCGCGGCGCCATGAATTCGCGACAGATTCGGGCGAGACTGGTGTCGGTGGTTTACGTGGTCGGTTTTCGAACCGGAAGAATCCGAGCCGAGATATTCGCATCGACGCGTATCACCGTTCGGCCGCTCGTAGATCTAAACCGGAACCACTCGAAGACGGCAATCTAAATCTACTGCGGTTCCGCCGTGAATCTCGGAGGTAGCATACCGAGAAACTCTGTTTACGGGGGATGCCGAGACGGGATGCCTCGGGATCGCGAAATCCGGAGATTCTCATTTCCCAGGCATCGACCGGCTCCGCGGACCGCTTAAAGGATGATTTAATGAATTCGCCAGGAGCCGGGGAACCGACTCGATTCAACGGCTACCGGGATACGCAAGCCGACCGCGAATCCGTACATCGGGAAATCACGGAAACGCCGAATTTTTACGCGGCTTCTGGCGCCTTGGAATACTTTTCAACGGAACGCGAAAATTGGAAAGCGTACTCTAAAATGTTTAAGGTAGCGTGCTGGTACCGGGCTCCTACTTTTCCAGCTTTCACCAATGGCTTTTTAGCGTCGTATCTGCTTTTCCAACTGTTCGACTGCAACACAATGGATCCGGTTGTAATGGTTGTCGGATTTACACCGAATCGGGTTTACTTTAATCGCGAAAACCCGGCGAAGTCAATTTGCCGCAATTAATCGCATTATGTAACACAGTTGCAGCCGCGTTTCCGAGCGTGGTGCGGCGTGCCGTTTCGAATTCGGAATCGAAGTTCTCGTCGTCTATCGATTGTCGAAAAATGGGTCGACAACAACGAACGATGAAAAGTATCCGGGAAGCTTCCGGACGGCTTGGTCGACCACTGAAATTAATTTTCCATAAGCGAGCGTAAACAATTCCGTTCTAATTAGCCGGGGCTGCAGTAGCTGTTAATTTCGGTTAAGTGTTTTAATTACGGACCATTGTAAATCATTGCCGTTATTCGGCCGCGGTTGCGAGTCCATTACTTAACGTCATCCAACGTTTTCCGGCGAGAGATCCCGCGGCTTAATGACTCCTCCCTCGACCGGAAAAATCAAATTAATCTTTGTCCTTTGGTTCCATGCTCGATTCCATTGTCCATCGACCGATTCCCAGAACGTGTTCCGTGCTGAACGATACGCTGAACGTGTTCGACCGTCGATAATACTTTTTCGTAGATTCCCTCCGAGGAAATTGTCACTTCTTCGCGATTTCACTATCAATTAAATCGTGATCGACGCCGGGAACGTTTCGTTTAATGACTCGTCGAGCTTCCCTCGTTCAGTCGCGCCTTTTATCCTCTATTCTTCATCCTCCATTACGCCTCTTTTAAGGCGTCATCCTCCGCGACTTTTCTATTTCACTGCTCTGACACTTTTCGTGGCGCCTATATTCCACGCGTCAACGTTCTTATTTTTACTCTATTTTGATTAGCATTTTTATGAAATCAATTTGAATGGTACCTGTAAGATACAAGAAGATTTAAAAAGTTATAATCACGTTTCTGTTTCATTAAATAAAATACGAAGCATCGTTTAATCACTGTACATACAAGACTTGTCAGCTTTCTCTTTCACTTTCCATTTAAGATTTTCTATTTTAATGATTATTTTTAATAATATACAAAATGAATGTTAACGGAACATTCATTCGCTTCGCTTTTCATTCTCGGGATCCATTGTGGAAGAAATTAAATTCTTTGGATGTTTAAGACAAATTGTACAAAGTTGGAGATACTTGGAATCGGAATCGTCTTCCGGGTTAATCTCGAATGGAGTCGGATCGCATAGACAAATGCAGAACGCGGAATGATACTGCTATCAGAAACTTTGTCCGTTAATGCTCGTTATAACTTACACATCACCACGGCTGCGAATCGCGCGAAACACAACAAGCTTTGCATATCGCGCTAATTAATTCGCCGTTACATAAATAAATAAACGGTCCATTATTCATGCGACCCGAGCCAACGAGCGGTGTCTTTATTATTCAAAATCAAACCAACAATTGCGTCACCTGCTACATTTTCTCTCTGAGAGAATAACAAGTTTGCTTTTGTGGACGTTCCAGGATGCAGTGGGGAGTCCACATTGCCGTGGATAAACGCTTGTAATATTTAAATAATAATAATTAGTTCGTTTCACTTTAAATCGTACATGAAATTCGGAAAATTAGTCTTGCATTTAATTCAATCGCCAGAAACTGAGTAATTAAATGTCGATTTTGATACTCTGGGTCAAAATAGCCCCAGGCTCCGCTGCGGCGGGTTATCGAAATTTTATCTAGAAAACGGGCTTTTCAACGTACTGTGGCACTAAATCGCTAGAATTAATAATATGATTGGCAGGACTGAATCAACCAATTCAGCGACTCCTCGATCAATCAGTGATCCGAAACTTCCGCGTCAGTTCGTGTTCGGAGCCGGACAGTGATGTTCTCGTCATCGAATTCGAGCCGATTGATAAGTCGACCTATGACTGGCGCGATCCCGCTCACGCAATTAGCATCCCGGCCGATTTCTGGCGCGCTATTAAAGATAATTATCGGGCACCGAGGGTCACGGTCCGGAATGCTATATAGCCAACATTTCGCCGGGATCCGGCTTATGAGATGTTCGACATCCGTGCCAATTTCGAGCGGAGATGCAAGCATTTCGCCGAGGATTTCGGCTCGATCATTCGGCATTTCCAGTATTAACCCGGTATCGAGGCCTCGTTCACCGACTATGCTGGCTTCGCCGAAAACGATCGACCTCCATAAAACGCAGCTAACCCGCTGATCTATAAGCCGCATACTTCCCGCGACTCGAAATCGCGAAACGTCGTCGCCCCCTCCACATCGATTACTCTCGCGAGGCCAAAGCGCCATTGGAGAAACTGTGATTCTACTCGGAGAAACTATAACCGCTGTTACCAAATTGGAAACAATCGTACGAACTATTTTTGAGATTATAGTAGACTCCTGTGTAACGCGATCAAAAAACTGTTTAAAAAGACTGCATATCTATGCAGGGCGAGGCACCTAAGACTTACACCGAAAATATCTCCGTTGTTTTTAGTAATACAAGAAAATATTTCAGGCAGAAAATGTTTGGTTCGGTTTTCGAAGTACGTTCGAAGGTATTTTGTTTTTGAATTTGTCTTGCCATTAGCTATAATGTTACATTAATCAAAATACGTCGTTCCATTTAAGAATATTAATTGTTGATATTTTACAAGTCAGAATTGTTGTTAGTACCAGGGCGTTCCAACGCTTAGGGACGCAAGTTCTGTCAGCGGGTCCGTTTCAGAAAGCTGTTAATTAAGGACAAGGTCCACGGTCACGTCGCGCGTTAGCCGGAATATCTTGAAACGCCTTATGAATATTTATCACCCGGATACGGGAAGACGTTGATAATTATTTCGGAACTTGTTACGCACCGTTTATCGTTTATGGACGCGACGTGTTCGAGCGCCGGTCTTGTTAATTCCGTAAAAATCGTAGTTTGCATGAAGTGCATTTTATCCTGGTTAAATGCACGCTTGTAAATTACGCCTTGTTTGCTTGTTCGGCTTCGTTGCTCCCGCTTTATGGAATCTAATTAGAAAATATAAAATAAAGAGAGAAGTGGGATGAATCGCCCATGAAATAATTATTAGCACGAGCATCTGTTCTTAATAGAACAACGTATTAAATTGTTGTTTAATTTCTCCGATTTATAGTAAGCCCCGGTTGCGAGTCTGTCAGAAAGATGCATCTGCAAAAATGCAGCCAAAGTGCTTTGTCTACCATCATGTAAGAGTCACGGTATAGCCAGCGCATCAAATTTTCCTGTGTCCCGGTTCAACGAAATTTTCGATGGAAAAGCGAAGAAGATTGAAATACATACGTGGTTTTCGACGATGACGATGTATCTTCGCGAAAGGGCCGCGTTCCGGCAGATAATTTGTGCGCCATCAGCATTCCAGGAAAACGTTCTCAGAATGCCGTTTTAAAACGGTGCTCTGACTATGAAAAACAATGTTCCATCCTGAAACTGCGCGGATCATGGAAAATAAATTGAATTATCTATAAATGCGCTATATCGAAAGCTTGTGCTGTACAAGTTCGACATATTGCAACCCTGAACTGCAACACAAGATTTATTGAACAGAAACGATATTCTTTGATGTTCTGTTTTGTTCATAAAATTATTGATTAATATTAGGATTGTTAAATGTGCTCGAAGGCACGAACATTACATTTCCCATAGGAAAAGTTAAAAAACTGTGAAATGAGTGGGCACAAAAGGCAGATTCAAATGAGGGTTCGATATTTTCGGAGCAACAAACATTTCTAAAGTAAACAATACGGCTAACTAGTCTAATTAGGGCTGCACAACAGGTTTTCCGTATACAAAGCAACGGAGTATTGCAGAGTAATACATACGTGGCACGAAAACAGATAAATTCATCCAATCGACGAAAAAATGTTTTCATTATTTTTCTCGTTACGAAAATGTGTATGAAACATTTTTCAGTCAATTATTTGTATTGACTACGGCAGGGGCCATGGGCATTTTTACGCTCGTTTAGACGAATATAAAACAAAAATTGAACTCGCTGCTTTCAGCGAGTTTAAATGAAATTTCATTTCCTTTCTCTCAATTTTTCCGATGTACTAACAACGACATGGAACTTTTTAATTTTTAATATGCAGAAAGCTGCTTGATCTCACAATTAAATGTCATCATTCTTTAACCCTTTGCATTCGGACCTATTTTAAATGGACAATTAAGCATTTCTTTCGACCTAGAATAATTCCATTCTATATTAATTCTTTTCTTTGTACGAATATGAAATTGATATAATACCTCACACAATACTTAAATGTATAGTAATTCATTAGATACCAACATATTTAGTAATATTAACAATATTTTGAATAATGGTACAGCCATTTGTAGTGGCGCCTCAGAGTCGCCACTCGCGTGCTAAGGGTTAATCTTGTTCTTCATTATTAAATCAATCACCGAGCCAAACGAAATGTTGAATCTTTTAATCGTCAAGATGCTCGACGCAAATATTCAATAAGAAAATTGTGTAGGAAGCAAAACTGTTTCTTCCACGAAAGTCATCATCCCCCGATGCTCCAATCGCTGGTGCTCATTCTGCTGGACCATCCGTCGATGAAGACGTCCGAAAAACCGATTACACGTTGCACATCAGGTGGTCGGCGCAGGAGGCAACATCTTACGAGTGCATGTCGCGTGTACTTAGCGGTCGTGTGCAGAATATATATTGCATCGATGAACACCGGGGAGAGTAGGATGTCTCACTTGGGTTGCCAGCGGTCTGCGCGTCGTGCATCGTGCAAGGCAAGTTGAGGCAATTGTCTGTAAATGATGAATGTCTCCGAGGCGGGTAGGAACCGCGGATGCTACATATATACGGGGAGTTACCGGGATCAAATGACAATTACCACCGCAGAACGGTCGTTGGACAATGACGTATGTACCGCCTCCGTGCTGGCCGGAGGGCCACAGCCGCGTATTCTATCCTCGAACAAAGGATAATGCATGCCCTTCGCGATGCCAACGGGAATCTGAGGACCTGGTCTCCTGACAGATTCAAAACTGGACGCTCCAGCCTCGACATCACTTTATTCCATCAATCATAATACACTCGCCGAAATTTCTATGAAGTCACTGTGTTTTGCAGTGAATTCTTATTATTATACCATACCAATGAAGAATTTGTATTTCGTAGCATTTCGGGATCACATAAAGAAAGCATACACGCCGGTTTCAAAACACAAGTATAACGTTTATCGATAAAAGAAAACAAAAATATAATTTTACGCAGAACAAACTGCGAAATTTCTATAATGTCACTTTCGTTTCACACGGATAAAGTTGAAATTAACGATTGTTTTTTTATTATTTCTATTTTAATATCTGGTGTAACCTCCATTTTTTTGAATTACGTTAAAAATACGATTTTTGTAGTGTTTCTGTTTTAACAGACGCCCACGCTTCGTTCACCGTATCCCTTAGTTCGCTAATGGAGTTGTATTGTCTGCAGTTTTTATAAACTTGTCGCGCAATGATACCCCAAACATTTTCAATAGGGTTTATATCAGGAGAACAAGCAGGCCATGGCAAAACATTGATATTTCTTTCAAGAAGCCACTGTTTTGTGTGCTTCGACGCGTGTACCGCAGCATTATCACGCTGATAAATAAAATTATCATCTTCAATATTTTCTGTAAAGGGTATTAGAACCATGTCTAACAAATCTGTATAATTTTCCGAATTCATTTTGTGATTTATGTAACACATTGGAGTTTTTTGTCAGCTTTGAACGCAGCGCATATCATTAGAGAACCATCGCCAAAGTTACGATTCATAGTCACACTTTCTCATTTCTCAGATCATGCCAATAATATTTACAGCCATTAGGCCCATCCAAATTAAATTTTTTCTAATCTGAAAAAATGACAAACTCCCACTCTTTCGTCCAGGACATATGTGC
This sequence comes from Lasioglossum figueresi, assembly GCA_028455805.1. NCBI lineage: Eukaryota > Metazoa > Arthropoda > Insecta > Hymenoptera > Halictidae > Lasioglossum > Lasioglossum figueresi. The sequence goes on along the minus strand of CM052198.1, from coordinate 9,018,064 downwards.
CCGTGCGAAATCAAGACGGGCCTGTTTATGTACTTCTTTTAGGCCTGGTTTACGTTGCATTTTTGTCCACACAAATTGCCCAGAAGAATTTAAATGTTTGTTGCACGCGTCTTGTTGTTACTGGAAGCTCCAATTCAGCTCGAAATTGTGCTGCATTTTTCCTTTCCTTAGCCGCGGACCTCGTTAATAATAAATGTTGCCTCTTCGACAATTTTTTATTACCACCTTTAAAATGATTTTTTCCGTAATTTTCACGTAAATTGATATAATTATTAATCACAGTATATGAACGATTAATTTTCTTAGCAATCGCACGATTAGAGCAGCCCATATATTTATAAGCATCGATCGATGCTTTTTCTTCAATTGTTAGCACTTTTCCTCTCGGCATTCTAATACACGCGAATCAAATGATAAGAAACAGGATTTCTATTAACTTCTAAAACCAATACTTTTAGAATATTTCAAATTTTCCATTGTTCTCTGCTCAGAATTCAGAGAAACACTCAGTGACTTTATAGAAACTTCGCACTTGTGTTCTGCATCACGCAGAAAAAAATTAAAACAAACGTAAATAATGAACATAGCGGTCCAGAATGCGTAGTCCCTCTATCCGAGTGTTAACAATTCACAAGACCAGATACGATAAATCAACAAAAATGGTGATATTTTTCAAATATCTATGAATATAAAGATGACTTTATAGAAATTTCGGCCACTGTATTTCTGCGAAATCCAAATTTTCTGCATCAATTCAGCTCCCTCCTAAATCAAGATCAGCTTCCTCCATTAATAATTCTAATAATGCATAGAATACACAGTGTAATAACAAATGATAAAAACGTTCTCCCAGAAACTTCGGGCAAGTGTTAAACGGTTGTTCTTGAGAACAGAGTGTAATTGTTGACGACCTAACTTGCTAATCTTGTCGATACTAATTTACGGAGGCCAACGAAGCATAATTGCCCCTCGTTAATCGACATTGATCGCTTTGTTGACACGCGATGCTGCTCGAGAAACGATAGGGCCCCGAGCTAAGTGGCTCCCCCAATTCGATTTAGAATTTGTTTTCAACAATTCATTGGCAGCACCGACAGTGAGCGATGTGGGGCCCTCGTGAAGGAGACACTGAGTTTCGTTCGACTCGAGTTTAATTCGTCGTCGGAGTGGCGAGTATTAACTAACGAAATTAATCAGACTTTGGCGAAGTAATTCGAGCGTTTCAGTCGGAACTGAAGATCGAATCATCGACGACCGGCAGAGTCGCTGCTTAAAAACTATCGATTTGTGACGCGCCTCCGATGAGATATTAAATCAATTATAATTTAAAAAAGCGAAACGAACTATTCTGCTTTAATTGGGGAAATTGTAGCTGGTCAAGGATATTGACTTCTCACAATATTTCTGGTTCGCGGTGCCTGATACTTTTAGACGGAACAGGGAAATTTTTGTCGTAAAATGATTGCGGTGAATAATCGTTTACTCATTTTTATAAGATTATAATCTTCAATAATAATGATATTATTTGATCAGATACACGGTTAAGAACTAAATCGTTAACAGTATGTCACAAGTCAGAAAATTTGGATTTTCCTGAAAATTCTGTAGACTGACAATATAATTAAAATTACGAGCCCCATGAAGTACAAGGTAAAGGAATGAATTGTTAACAGCAGCGTCTCGTAGTGTTTCGAAAATTTCCATTTTGACTAGAAGCTTTCGTCTAGCAGTATAATTAAAATTACACAGCTTGTAAAGCACAAGGTGAAGAAATACATTATTAACAGCAGTGTCTGACATGTCAGAAAATTTTGATTTCGCACAAAGCCCTTTCGTCTACCTCTTTAATGAAAATTGCAGAGCATGAAGCACAAAGTTAAGAACTAGATTATTAACAGCAGTTTCTCATAGAGCATATTGTGATTTCGCCCAGAAACCTGTAATCTAGCAATATAGTTAAAATTACAAACCTTATGACGTACAAGGTGAGGAAATGAATTATTAACTGCAATGCCATACAGTTTCAATATCAATTTTGCATAAAAATCTACAATTAAAATTCCCGGTAGTGTCAGGTTCGAAAATGTTGATTTCAACAAATCTCAATTTCAACAAAGTTGTGTACAAATCTTACGAACTACAAGGAAATAAATTATGAACTGTCGTGGCTCATACTTTCGGAACTTCCAATTTTCCGTAGAAAGCTTTCATCGGATAATATACGAAGACGTTACAATTAAAATAGCGAAGCTGATGGATCACAAGGTGCGGACGTAAATTATTTCCAACAGCGTCGGGTCAGGAAATTTTGATTTTTTCACAGAAACATCGCTCTGGTGGAGCCAGAGATTCCATCGTGAAACTTGCGGACGATCTTCGCTGAATTAATCAGACGGTTTGACAAAGTTACCGCGTCCCGGTGAATTTTTCAAATCGCCTCGGAAATAATTGAAGCGGTGAAAATCGACTCGGCATTGTATTTTATTCATCGAGCGAAGGGGCCAGGCGACGACCGCGGCGCGGAACAGTATAAAACGCGGGTATAAAAAAGAGTGCGCGCTTGGATAAATTCGCAATGCGAAAATTCTCATGGCGTATCCGCGGAATTAAAGATGTTACGTGTCCCCGGTTGCCCCCCCCCCCCCCCCGGCTCGTTAAACGTTATTTATCCGCGTGGGCTCGGTTTTTTTGCAGCAGCCACCGCCCCCCTCCAGCCACCTCTCCCGCGCCAGATTGATACGGTCTTTTTCGATATCGGTTGCTCGTACATCAACCGCTATTCAATCAACGTATCTTGTTCTAAGCCCGGGGATACAAACCCCGCCTTAAGCACCAATCGCGATGCCGGAACTTGATAGATGGATTCAATTCACGGCGCAAGGATACCGAAGGATCCGAGAAATTCGGCTGGCATGCAAGCTGCGACAAACGTATGAAGCGTTCATAATCTGCCCGCGCATCAATCAAACCCGTCGATCCGACGGCTATACTTATACCCGACGATACTCTGCCAGGCGGCGGCCTGTAAACAATTTTCGACGACGGAGCGAAATGCCGCTGGTTGATCGACGCTTGTACACGCCACGTGGATAACAGCGATTCATACAGGCTGCTGTGATCATTATTGTGGACGATGAAAGATGGCCCGTGTGAAAAATTTTGCGTGAAATTGTACAGGAAATTTTATTTGTGCGAGATCTTGTTTTTGAAACCAGCAACCCAAAATATCCGGTGAGTAAAAATTGTAGAGTTGATATTGGCAAAGTATACTTCACGTCAGAGTCCACAGAAATAATGTGGAAACGTGAAGATCGATTTTTGCGGGGAACTCGAGCGGTTGATTTAAACAAACATGAAAACGCAGCCTAACGCAGCCTACACTTTGATTCACGGTATAAATTCCGGCCGGGACGGAAGGCTCGCGCTAGAACAACGGAAGTCATTCCGTTTATGGCTCCTAAATTCCATCGGACGCGGTTTTATCCATATTAATCCGGCCGATGGCAAGCCGTCGCACTTTTCACGCGGCGCCGCTCCGTTTGCAACATATTGCAAATCCATTACGAGCGGCGAGCCTCCGCTCGTAAACTTTATCGCGTTATCCATGGTCAGACACGCTCGAAACGCACGCGCAATATTCCTGTCGTAGAGTGCATTTCTATGCAGCCGAGTGCAATAAAAGTGAAAAACTCTCCTTCGGAAAGTGTTCGTAAAATTTCGCGGCCGTTATACAACACGCCTAGCCGCCCTCGTCGTTCCCCGGACACCGTCGTCGGTTGTTCTACAATTAGAAACGACGAATTACACGAAAGAGGAAACGGAAACGTAAAATTCTGAACGTAAATCGATGCAACGTGCACGAGCCCGGTGTACAAACTACGTGCTCTTCGCCAACTACCCTTATTTAACCCTTTGCTTTACGATTTCTTTCACAGCTGCTCCGATTGGGACTTCCTGATTCCTGGGAAGCTTTGTGTACTACCAGCTGGGAGATAAAAATTGTTTAAATTTGATTTGCTATTCTGAAACTAGAAATTTCTGTGGCAGGTAATTTTTAGAAAAATTTTTCTATTTTTGTTCTGGCCGTCGTACAGTGGGGTATTTGGCCCGAAAAAGTGGAAAAAAGTTAATTTCTAAATTTTTGCGTATGGCATAAAATTTTTGTTGTTCGTTGTAGTTAAAGGTCTGAAAAATAAGGCTGCAATATTGTTTTCTCCATTTGTACACCCGTGAAGTAGTAAACTTCATCGAAAGTCGAGAGATTTTAAGGCGCGCTTGGCATTCTTAAACAGTCTCTAAGACAGCGTCCATTCATTGGCGATTTTCCAGTGTTTTAAGGAAAATTATGTAAATTCTTGTATCACAAAAGTTATTCAGGTATAGTTATTAATATTTTAATATTACCAATTATTCTGTAAGTTTTTTTACGATTACATAACATCATTGACAATTTTGTTATGTTTCTGCCCGAGTCTGCGTGCTCTTTTTGGTGACATTACCTTCGGTAAAGATTCGTGATTATAAGCCAACAAAATTTGGATCTGCATCTGTCTGCCTTTAGATTTTATACCTTATTTAGTATTAAGCGTTTAGCAGCGATTCGCGTACGCCTGCACGTTCGGCTACGCTAAGGCTGCGCGAAGATACAAAATTGTCAGCAGCTATCACAGGAATCGATGTTAAATTGCTTGATAAATTTAAAGTAATATTAGAAGCGATATCGAGTGGTCACAAAATAGATTCTGAGAAGTTTGCATTATATGCCAGAAATACAGCAGAAACGTATGTCAAATTATATCCATGGTAACCCACGAGTCCCACAATTCACAAAATATTAATGCATGGCGCAGCAGCGATCGACAACGCTATTTTGCCTATTGGACAGCTTTCGGAAGAAGCAGCAGAGGCGAATAACAAATATTTTCGTGGCTGTAGGAAAAGTTACTCAAGGAAGTTTTCTCGAGTAGCTTGCAACCGAGATATAATAAATAGACTTTTATTGTGTTCTGATCCCCCTCTTATCAAGTATAAGATCGCAAAAACGAAAGAAGATACCATTTTCTAAAGAATGTATGAAAATGCTTCTGCCTATTCAACCTACCGATGAAACTACATCAGCAGAATCAAACGAAGAAGAAACATTATCCGAGGAAGACATTTCTGATGTATTTTCTGATGAAAGTTAATGGTAATAATTTAAAAATGTTCTTCCAATATATATTTATTTACTAAAAAGTTTCGTGACTCACATATTCTGCATAAAATAATAATTTACATCATTTCAATATAATTTATGTGCAAAAATAATTCTTTTCAGCTTTTCGGTGCAAATAACATCGTTTTTGATAATCTGACAAAAAAAAGTTTCAGACAAAAGAGGAACAGTATTTAGACGTCTACAACCTTCGATATATGAAAATTGGAAAAAAAATTTTTTTTTCAAAATAATTTAGGTGAATTTGATTTTTTAAATGCTACAATATATTTTGGATTTCATAATATTGTAGCTGATCTCAAGACGAATCCAACGATATATAATATTATAACTTTGAGCCTATAAATAACGCTACAATAATTTTTTCCACTTTTTCAGGCTAAATACCCCACAGTGCGTCGTCCGTGTTGAAAGGGACAAGACAGTGTCGATTTCCACAGATTTTTCTAAATTTTGGGGTCCCAGACCGAAAGATCTGGAAGAAGAAATTTTCTATGGCCAACGACCGTACTGTACATTCTCTTCGACTTCCAAACGTTCGAGAACTATAATAATTTCTGTAGCGCAGGTCAATTATCGCGGCCGCCCATTGAGCAACTCAATTCCGACCGATTCATTCGATTCTGCCGACAATAAATCGATCGCGGCCGTTCTACCTAATCCATTAGAGAAGGCACTATCCCGGCCCATCTGTTCAGTCCGAAGCAACCGACTTACCCTATCCTCTCCTCCATCATCGATTTTTTTTTGTCTTCGAGAATTCTGCGCGCCGGGTTCCCCTATACCTCGACTATGTGGAACGGTTCGGTCGGTCCCGGTGTGTTCCGACTGCCCTACTTTTAAATCCGAGCGTGGGACGGTGACAGAGAGATTCGGGATCATCAAAGAGCGCCAGGGAAATCCGTCGATTCGGGATTCAAATGGATGGACCGGAGGATTCGCACAAAGCGAGCGCGTTGACCGGCGATGCCGAGTGTCCTGGGACGAGAAAGAATGGCCAGAGGAGAACGCTGGACAGAAACGAGGAGTTTAGTGGGGAAGTTAGGTAAAATTTCCGAAAAGGTCGAATTATAATCGCCAGAAAACTGCAGGAATCAGGACCCAGTCCCTTGAGGGACGTCGATAATTTTATATTTTGGAAATATTTCTCTTAGAGCAAAGATGAGTAGAGAAAAGTATTCACGTTAGGCGAATCACTGGATATTTATGCAAAACAAAAATTTTCTACCAGAATTGCAACAAACTCGAGTGAAATAGAAATTCATTTTCTTTCTTAGTATGTTTAACCGTTTGAAAGTAGTATTACCGTATTTTTTATAATTCCTTCAATGTTTTTACTGCTTCAAATTACAGCTACTCAGTTTTGTCATAAATGTATAAAATCTGTTGTCTACCAATCTCAAATGAAAACAGTAGCGAAACGATTAGGAACATTGCGAGCAATTTTCGCAACATCTCGCAAAGAGGTTCGTAGTCGTTCGAGTCGTTCGAAGTTCAAACACTCGAAACACAACTCCGTTAATTTCTGGCTTGCGGATTTCATGCATAAAACCTTTTCAAACCCGTTCGGCGGGCCGGGAATTTCAGCGCCGACATTCGCGGGATCGAAAAATACCCCATGGAACAGGTTAAAGCTCGCCCGGTTGAAGTACGAAAAAAGACCAGGCTGTTTAATGCGTTCCATTCTGGGAAAAAGGGGATTCATGGGGATCGACCGGGTTGATAGAGGCGAGAAAGTGTGCTCGGAGCGTTCGGGACTCGTTCGACGTTCGGATCGGCCGCGTACACACGAGCACATACGTGTACGCGTGCACATACGTACCTACGTCTCTGTGGGCGCGAGTGGGCGCGGGCTCGGCAGGCGCCATGCCATTATTTCCGAGAATAGAATCATTTTCAATGCTATTATCCTGAGTATACCCGCACTGCAGTTCAACAGATAGACACAATGGCGATGTTTGCACCGTAAGGGCGTGCATAGCTAGGCGAGTAGATTAGGCTGATAGGCGGCGCAGCTTGGGACTGGCCGGCTACGATATGCTTACCAGATTGATAATACACTGGCACGCCGGGCATCGAACTGCCGACAGATAAGTAGAAGCCTGTACGGATGATGCTACGTCCTGGAAGTGCACTATGCCGCTTCTAATTGCTCGTAAATGACCGATCGCAGATGTCAGACCGCGCCAATCCTCCTGCGACGGTCTCCAATACGAGGTGCGATCAAAAAGTAAGGTGACTTTTTGAATTTCGCGGGATACCTACAGTCGATTTTCGTTTTCTTTTTTTTCTTATGCTGGTACACTCGTCCCGAACATATGCACAGTGGTCCTGTAGCGGCCATCGGCACGTACAATAAAACATTTGGCGTGCAAATGGTCGGGACGGTTTATGAGGCAAGCGACAAGGAAGCTATTTTTGAGAAAGCCGTTTCTTAGCATAGGCAATTTAGTTATTTTAGACAATGCATGTTTCGTCATAAACAGTATTCCGTAGCCGGCCTCAGTTGCAAATGCTAGTGTCGTAAACCCCCGAATTTTCGAAGGGTCACGCCGACCGAAGTCCGACGGGCCCACTCAAGGCCACCACATGTTCCTCGCGGACCCGGAGGAGAATCCGTTACATCATAAAAAGACCCTACGGTCACCTCCAGCATTTCCAAAAGGCGCATCTTGAGCACAAGGAATGATGGGGGTGTACCGGAGGAGTAAACTACCCGATTGGCAGTAATTGTAACCGGCTATTCAATCAGGGTAGTTTTGAGGTAAAAATCCGCCCCGCGAGTTTCATTTAAGAAGAATCTAAAAGAGCTAATAAAGAACGTTCTCTAGAACTTGCGCCAAACTTATTTACAGAACACCCTAGCTTCTTCAGTCCCAAATCCCGAAAAAGCGGCCAAAACCTCTAAACGTACTTTAATGTACTCAAAAATTGGTACTCAGGGGTTTTCGGGGTCGTTGATTACGAATATGAAGTTGAGAATTTGAAAAACAAAATGGCCGATTAAAATTATAGGGTTTTAATGTGTTCTGTATACCGTGTTAGTTTGTGTAACAGTATTTATTTTAATAACGCAACTCAAGTATTCTTACAATGTTTAGGACGACTCACTCGGGCGATTCTCAGATAACAACGACCCTGAGTCCCGGTCGTCTGAATGTCGTCTGAAATGAATTTTAGGAGAAGGGGAAAATCTCTTACGACTAACGCTGTTTTCCTCCAGACCTTACGCACGTGGGGTTTTCCCGTACGCGGGCGTCCGCTGCCCTTTCGTCGAAGGTCCTTCGGTCCTCCACGATTTATGGTATCCGTATGCGCTATTGAGGCGAACTAACGAAAGCTAAAACCTGGCAGACTCTGAAACTAAATAGTCCTCTCAAAAATAGCTTTGTCTAGTCACGCACACCATAAATTGTGTTCAGCTGTTTTTTACGCTTTCTAACGATTTCGAGTTTCCTCGACTGACCCCTACAAAATTAAGACAACACATTAGATGTGTTTTGAGTGGTTGATAGATAAAAATGTATAAATGACAAACAAAATTGCACTTTGTATCTCAACAATTAGTATAATTGTAAAATATGTACATAATATTTATTCATCCGAATCATCTTCGATATCAGATCCTTCCTCGGAACCATCTTCTTGCGTAACCATTTGCCCTTCCTTATAAGGTGCAAATGGCGAAAGCAACAATTTTACTACTTCCGGAGACAAACTTTTCATTTTTTTTATCGGCAGTTTCCTTATACTTGAAATATATGGATCTGAAAGTTTACCCTCGTACGAGCAGGCAGGCAGCTACCGGCAGTTGGTTTTTATAAATTTTGAAAGATAAATGTATTAGCAACATGTCGGAAAAGGAATTTGAATGGCACGACGTGGAACTTTTAACTTATGTCTACGTTTCTACAATACGCGCATCAAGTTTTACCTTCGACGTTCTCCAAAGAATATTGCCATCGTGTAACGTAACGACTAACAATTTTGCAGATACAAAAACAGATAAACATTCTACTTACTTCCAGGAACAGCATCCAATTTGTAGAATTGAAATTGATGCAGTATTTTGAAAGTTATGCACTTTAGAAGGGGGCGTTCAATTTCCTACCAATGCGAGCGATAAATGCTCATCAAACGAATGCTAACTTTGAACTGACTACTGAACCGTATAATAAACTTTTCACCTTTTTCCTTGCTGGCATTCAGTGGTCATATCGTCACTGTACCTAACCCTAAAATTACAAACTCCTAGGAGGAAGTTCATTTTTGTAGGTTTTGGCCGCTTTTTCGGGATTTGGGACCACTGTGATATGTTCACAGTTTCAGCTATATAGCATTTTTTGTTTGTGTGTGAGAAGCATAAAGGTTAGAAGTGTTTTGCGTGTTCGGCGATTCTCTGCTGTCGAAAAAAATGGATGGATAAAAGAAAGGATGGGTCTGAAGAAACCCATGAAAGGACGGAGATTTGCAACGATCGAGGAGATAAAGACTGCATCGCTGGAAGAGCTCAAAGCCATACCAAAAAGTGCTTATCAGAAGTGCTTCGAGGATTGGCAAAAGCGCTGGCACAAGTGTATTATATCTGAGGGGGATTACTTTGAAGGGGACAACATAAATATTGACGAATAAATAAATATTTTTTGATAAAAATAAAAAGTCACCTTACTTTTTGACCACACCTCGTACGTCCGAACATCGTCTCCACTCTCTGCCAAAGAGACAGAGCGCTATCTTTAACGCAACTCATGTCAGAGCAAAACATTAGCAGGAATCCAGAGCGAAACAGACATTTATTTATTCATTTAACAGTTTTAGCAAGTTGAAAATAATGTATTTATAATTATTATCACAAATGCATAGAATGATGGTCATTTTATTTTCTGACGAAATTGCCAGCTCCCGCGACGCGCGTCCATAAATGTTTCAGTGCATGACGCATTAGGGACGACCGCACTAAACTGGGATTTGCTTAATTGAAAACATTCGCGTGACAATAAATTTTTCGCTCCGGATCAAATTGCGGAGTCTACGTTATTTATATACACGGACGACATGGTTGTCAAAGTGTTAACGAGTTAAAAGCGGGGAGCCAAGCGTCTAAAAATGTGTTGCTCTTGAATAAAAGCATCGGCCGCATACTACCGTGGCAGTAGACGGGCGACGTACCCGATGCATTTTTTAACTGGAGAGGGTTTTATTTCGGTTTTAGTGTCGTAGACGTGCAACGCTCTCTATCGACTATTCTGTACCCTGCGGAACGTTTTCATGGGCTTCTTGTTCATCCGGGGTGATTTTACATCGCTTTGCTGGCAGAAAACGGTGGACCTCTTTCCATGAAAATTTTTGTCTTTTGCATCTTAAACGTCACTTTGACGATACCGCACCTTAAACATTTTTGCAACATTTTTATTAGTCCAGTCTCGACAGAACAGAAACGGTTAGATTCTTCTAATTTTTCACTATTTTATACTTCACCTAGCCAATTTCTTCATAAATGCATAACAATCCGCAGTCTACCGATCAATTGCCACACATTTAAGTATTGTATGAGGTATTCTATCAATTTCATATTCGTAAAATGAAAAGAATTGTATACAATCGAATTATTCTAGTTCGGAAGAAATGTTTAATTTTTGAGTTAAAACAGCACAATTCTCCGAGTGCAAAGGGTTAAACAACAGCACAATGCATTCAAGAGTTAAATGTTCAAGCCTTAATTAGTTAACTAAGACTATAGACAGAAGGAGACCGCACGAAAGAATGGTTCTTCCTCGACGAAAACGTGTTGCAAGGATTCATGGTCGGACCGAGCAGCTCGTCTGCTTTGACGCAAAAGGTAGCTGAAGTCTGACAGTAGCGTAGCCGAAGCTCTCCAGCGTTCTAATTACCGACAATAGAGCTCCACCAATTCGTAGAGGGATAGAAACTGTATTAGTGACAATGGGGTAGATATGCGCGACGCCGCGCCAGCACGTACCGGTCGGAGTTCGTTTGTTTCGACAAATGGAATTGGTAACAGGATTATGACCATTACCTCTTTGCATCGCAACTACCGTTGCGGCCGACTCCTGCATTCGCCACTCGCTTGGCTTCTGCTAATATTATCGTTATTGCTTCCCTCGTACCTTGTCCTCTCTCGCCATAAGGCCGGACCAGTGATCGAGATGGATTAAATTTTCCAAAATTCGGCCTACAGCTACTCCACCGGTATCAATAACACTGTCCAACAACTTTAAACTTTTTTTGGTTATTTTGATTCCCACTATGCAATTCTGATAGAGTTTTTCTCGCTGATTCCGAATCTGACCTTAATTTTTCTCCTATACGTACAGTTTTTGAGAAAATTGAGTTTAAAAAAAAGACACATTTTTCAACTTTGAACAATTATTGCGATGTTATTATAAAAGATATTGAATTGTTCTTTACGGCAAAAGATTCTGTAGACTTTTCCGAATACAGTGATATCCAATAATAATACATTACGATTGTTTAAACATGTTTAAACAACGATCAAAGACGGAGAGACACCATTTTTGCACCCATTTTTGAGGATATTTTTCAATTTGTATAAAAAAATAAGGGTCCAGCGGAAAATCGAACTATACCACGCGATAGAGCAGACTTTCATCTTGAGAAACCACTCTTTCAAATTTCCAACATCGACGTTTTTTTCGATCCAGAAAGCAAAATATCTTCGCCCGACATGAGTTACCGTCAGTGGTGCTCTTCCACTAGCGCGGTCGTTCGACGGAATACGGAATACTGCAGTTATGCAGTATCGATGGTTAAACAATTTTATTTGACTGTGAATTCTCAACGATTGACAGCGAAAATGTAAATTCTGAAAAAGTTGTGTGCCCCAGTAAGAAATCCAGTCAAATCATGGTTAATTAAAAAATTCCCTTCTCCATCTTGAAAATCGAAGCTCGCTTCACCGAGAAAGTAATTAATATCCTGTTGCCACAGTATAAATTAGAATATTCAAAGAAAGTAACAATTTTGCAAGATAAAAAATTCATCTTAAACGCTATTAAAATTTTTATGCTCGTTCATCTTTATTTCATATAAAAATGTAAAGTTGTTTGTTATACTAAATAGTCGCAGTGTCTTTAAATATGTAAGGGACGTGTTTAAGTAAATGATATTTAAGGAACTGTGCGAGTAAGCGTTTGATTTCGAAGGGAATTGTTCATTTTTTAAAATGCCGTACTTTAACGGAAAAGTTAAATGGCTTGTTTAAATGTAAATGGGGTCGAGTGTATATTTTGCGATGGATATTCCGTGCAGCTCACGTTTGCCCGTCTTAATTCCTTATTATAGGTCGGATATAATCGCTCACACGTCGTTTAGCTGAACTTCAAGTCATAAATCATCGTGAGGATACGCGTTAAGTAGCCCGTGAGGAATATACAGAAATCCGCTTACCGTCTTTCGACACGATGTTCGTAAAATAGATTGATTTACCGCTTCGTGTAACACCTGCGAGAGCATTGTGCTCGTCTTTCACATCCAACGATTTCTTCCACTCGTCTCGACGCGGAAACTCGAAGATCGTTAAAATATTCTGAATCACGTATTTATCACCGTCGACGCGCCGTTTCGCGCCACACTGCGAATTACCTTCACTTAAATATTCAATGTTTGATTGAACATTGAAATTTCCAAAATGTTTAATATTTATTGAACCCTCCTTTCTATTAAATTTTAGCAATATATAATCGCATCGTTGCAATTTAAAATTTAATTATTCGGGAATTTAAGTCACCTTTTGGACGAGTCTTCAATATTTAACGTAGTTTCGTATTTCCAGCCAGCCCAGACCTTGATCGTTCAGTATTTAATGTTGATATAAAATATAACTGTACTTATATATTAAATTGTACAAATATTTAAACACATCGTTGCAATTTAAAACTTTATTTTAATAAGAAAAAAGTGTCTCAAAGTTGCTTCATAGATTCTGGGGAAACAGATTGGAATGCTTCGTTTGAACCACCGGGTACATATTTTTCGCAACGCCGGCGGTCGTTTCGTCGAGTTTTCTTTTTCGCGAGCCAACTAAAAACATTCCGCCTTCATGATTTTAAGACCGTACTGACCTGTTTCGCTCGAGAGTATCGACATCGAAACTTCATTAGCTAACCCGATTGTTTTGCTTGGCGTCCTGGTACGAAGGGAAGGCGGGGCTAATTCGGAAGCTGGCTCACGAGGTCCGCAAATTAAGGGCTCGTTAAATAGCGCAGCTTCTCGCTCATTACTTAACCCGTGTACTTTCGTCCTCTCCTCGGATGTGGACAATTCGGCGACTTAGCCTCGGCAGTTACGCCCCACTGTTCTACCCGGTGCCCCAACCGAGTAGATCTATGGTACCTTTTGGTTCTACTTGAAAACTGTGCTTCGAGTAGGGGGGGCAAAGACAAATATCTTCGGCGCGAACTTCCACGAATCCGTAATCGCTGGATACCGGTCGAATAAAACTTTCTTTAATCCGTCCTACACTGCGACAACCATGTTGCTTTAACTTCGACTCTAAATCCTGTGAGTAAGACTCGATTAAATTCTTATTAAATCTTTTCTTTTTTTGTTTCACTTAAAAAATTTAGATGACGATAATGTATTTATTGATATCAAGGGTGTTTAAAAAAGAACCATTCAAGATTCATATGGTACATAACATTTTCCATAAAGATCTAAACTCTGAGAAGCAGAATCTGGCAATGTCCAGAATATTATTGAGAATGAGGACACTTGTTTGCTCCTCAATCAAAAATACTACCCTCCCTGTATTACAAATTTTCTTCTACACGTGCCAGACGTTACATTAATGTCACGAGACATACTTCATTATTAATTGTAAAGAATTATACTGGTGTATGCTATACAAATCAAACATGGTTTACGGCGTTGGTAAATGAATAAATAAGAAAATAAGGATGCACAGTGTAATTTTAGCCAGAATGAAATCGCGGTAGAGTTTAAGGGTTGAATGATCCATAGCTGGGAGCAAAGCGCATCGGATCAGTCAAAGTCACAATGCAGCCCGGTGCATTCGTGGGCCGAATAGGTAGTGCAACCGGCCACGCACGTGTCGTTTCAATTCGTATTAGAGGGCAATCCCGTCGAATCGACGGCGTGTCTGCCGTTGGGTCGTCGGATCGCAGGTACCCGCAGGTAGATAGTGACTCCGGCGAGAGGTATATAGGGCGTTTGTAGGCAGATAGCGCACAAGCAGCCCCGACAGCTAATGAAGATGTTTGTCAATACTGGCGCGTTACCGTATGCCGTAACTGTTACTCTGTCTCTGTCTCTCTTGCAGCAGCAACAACCGAGGGTTGCGGCGACGGGTGCGGCTATATCGTCTTCCCTCCGCTCTTGTTGCACCCATGCACTTGCGGGTCGAGCATAACCCGGCCGGTATAGACGCACATAGGTTCTTCGTTAACCCGATGGTGCTTAAGCCCCGCCGGAGTAGGCAAGACGTGCTTCGTTACAGTTAATATCGAGTTATAACCGAATCATACCGCGTTGCACCGAGTTAAATCTTACTTAGGCGAGTCTGACGTTACTCACCGACAATTATCCCGGGCTCGGGGCAAACTCAGGGACGAGGCTAACTTGGGACAGACGAGAGCGTGCCATGCTTCGCTCTGCCTCGCTCTGCCTCGCTCTCCCTCGAATTTCTCTGTCCCGGCTTCTCAAGCTTAGACCCCGCGCCGAGGATTTCTTGTTGCCGCACGCGTGTGTGTTTTGTTTAGCCGACGGCACGGGATACGTTTAATCTTGTCACGGGGACATTAATTCGTCGACGAAAGTTTTCTCCGTGCGGTGGCTCCCTAACGGACCAACCCGTGGAACGAAATCATGTTGGCGAACCGATGTCCGACAACAGTTTCCTGCTACTTGCTGGATGTCTGTCGGATGAGTCTTGTGACAGTTTGCGTAGGTATGGGTGTGTGCGTGTACGAATGTGGGAGGAGATTCTGTGGGGAATGTTTAGTTGAAATGGTGGGGAAAAGTTTTTTGATAGCGTGTGTAGTTTTGGAGATAATCGAGGTTGATACGAAAGGCGAGCTGGGCAGTGTCTGACTATGTAGGACTGATTCTACTTGTTAGGGACTTTCAGGGATTTTTTCTGGAAATATGAGCAGATTCATTTTTTTAACGAGTACCTTATAAGAACGTACATATATTTTGCAAATTGTAGTAATTTATTTCCTTCGTAATCTCTGATCGAAATTGTTCAAAAATGAAAATTTTATGATACATTTTTATAAAAATGAATAGTCTCTTTTTAATTTACGAAAGACCGAATATGTAAACGTTGAAAAATCGTGTTCTTGCGTCGAGTGACCGGCGTTTTGTTAAAAATCAAATTATTTGAACAACCGAAATTGAAAAAGTTTTTCGTATCGTTTCTCGATTTCGAAACAATTGCGATTGAAAAATGGTGTGCGCAGGTTATCGTAGCTTTGCATTTGTTAAAATTGTTATTTTACCGAAAATCAATTTTCTCAATAATTCTACAGGGAAAACAGTCGGGAAGATATTGAAAGATATTTTGATATCTTGCTTAGTTTTCACAAGATAATCAATATTGGAAAGTAGAACGCGACAGTCATCGTGACTGGTCATGAATGTTCAATTCTACTTCTTGTAAATGCATTCGTGTCGATGGAACTCTTGGAATTGATTATCTACGAAAGGGAGGCTTCAATGAATAAATTTTATTTCACATTTTTCAACTTAGCTTCTCGTGTAAAATTGTTCTACGTAGATTTTGGAAATGTCATGTATGGTAATTGCTCCGTTTTTGAAAGGTTTTCAATGAATAATATAGATGCCACAGCAAATATGATAATTCTGTAAATGAACCCGCTCACTAGTCAATGTATGCACATTCTAATTTAAAAGGTAAATGTATTTGCATGCAACGAAATTTAAAAACTTTTTTTCTGGAGCATACATTTTCATATGCGATTTAATGAAAGTTTGTTGAAGGAGTATCGGTTTTTCCATTCTGTATTACAAACAATATGTTTTTACTCGTACTCTGTTCGATATTATTAAGCTTAACTACTTATTTTCACAAAAATGGTTGTAAATGCAGTATAAATCACGACAGACATAAAGGAGAATAAACAAAATTTTCTATTTGTATATTCTTATTTATTATCATATTTGTACGTCTGTCTAATTAAGCATGATGGATAGAACACGATTCAATATTTTTATACAATTCAAAGTGCGACCACGGTTTATTTCGTAGCAATAAATAAATCAGTATCGTTGGTACGTAACATGTGCATTGTCATATTTTATCCCGAAGGATTTATATTTGTAGTATACGTTCGTTTTGATTTATTCGATTGTTGGTAGATTTATCAAACAAAGTGTTCTTTAATTGTAATTCGTAATGGACAGAAAATTCTATTATATTTGATTGACATTTTTTATAAAATAATAATATGTCTTCGAACGAGTATCTACAGAAATGTTCAGTCGTCATATTTTGCTGATTAACACTAAAAACTTCATTTAAAGCCAACTATAAAAAATTAATTAAATTGATCGTTGTGTACGAACACTTACGCGTTGCTGTAACTATTGCAAAAAATGCTCAAGCTCTTTATTACGCTCAGTAGCCCTACGCACGCAGTCAAAATATAAACATCCTCGCGTTCCTGCTCTCGAAATGAAAAAAAATGATTCCGAAAGAGTTTTGATCGGCCATGCGTAACATTCCGTTAATTTTCGAAGCTTGGCGTTTCGCTATGAATTTAAACCGCGCGCGCTCGTATTTTCGTTAAATTCGTTTGGCCGTATTCCTAAATTGCCTTACATTTTTATCTGGTAATTATATTCATATTTAATTACACGGGTCACAGGCCGTGGGAGCAACACGGGATCCCATTAACGCAACTTTTTCATCGTTCCACTTTGGGCCACGCTGCAAATAAAGGCGATGCTGCAACGGAATCATCGGGGCTCCGGCAATAAACTTAAGTAACCCAAGACCGTGTTCGTGGATCGTTTCGGTAAACGTGCACTGCACTTTTCTTTTTCTCTTCTTTTTTTTTATTTTTTTGAACTACCGGGTTGAACGACTGCGCTCCACGGGGACATTGTGCACGCACAGCTTTTTGCAAAGGCACGGCGTGCGCTTCAAACTGAATTATTCTAATTAATCCGGAAGGTTCGCTCCGGAACATTGAAAACTGTTTTCCCCGTACTTAAGCCGTAGTTAATAGGGCCTAATAACTTTCTACCGAGCGACTTACGTATTCCGTCAGGGAATTAAAATTTTAGCGCACTCGATGAAATATTTAAACCGGCACGAGCGGAAATGTTACGCGAACGATAACTGGGTTATATCGATGCGGACTTGACGGGCAAAGAAAACGATCAAATATTCTCGAATCTATGGTTCTATTTATTCGATGGGACGAGGTTAAAAATTCTGTTCAATCCAGGCCATTTTGCGTCGTTCTTGTCAAGAGGAGTCCTTTTGTCTCAAACTTCTATTTCGATAAATCGAGTTTTTGATCTATTTTTGCTGCGTATTTTTATACAGAAAATATTGGAAAAATTCTGATATTTTGCACGCGTTGTGCTACGTATTGCAGAATATTTTTAAATTTTTTGATTGAGAATTGTGGACATAACAAATTATGGACTACGTGCAAATTTGATGGCTTCGTATAAAGTTGTGGAACGAATTTTATTCAACAATTTTCCGTTTCAATGTTTTAGAGTTAGTTTATGGTGAGAGCGGAGTTCAAAGTGTAACTTTGCAATCAGGAGTTTAAACGAAATTTGCTAATCATGTATTCTATTCATTGTATTTAATTAAATGTTTTTGTGGATCTTGGCTTTATGTTGTTACACATACATTAAATTACATAGTATTTAATCAATGTAAAATAATATTTATTAAACTTTTATATCGATATTGAATATAACAGAACTCTTTATAATACTTGTGACATTTTACACAACGAGAGAACATTGACAACCCTTGCTTTTTATTATTATAACAACGGTCGTTATTTGTTATTCATCGAAATGAATCTTGCCGCGTTACTTGATCTGCGCGCGCATTCTAGTCTCTAACCTATTCATATTTAAATATCTATATTGCACATAGTGCCAACCCAATACAATAATCTGTCTACGCGACACACCATCAAACGTAATACCATTATTCTCGAGGAAGAGTAACAGAACGCAGAATAATAGAATGACAAATAAATGGCCAATGCGACGGAACGGAGTGAGGAAGTCGATCGATTGCTGATAGGGAATGGTCCGTTCGGCGTACGCCATCAAAATCGGGAACGATCTTATTACGCAGCCGAACGGACGGGTATTGGGTTAGTTTTTCCAGAGTCACGAGCTCCGTCCGTAATTATGTTAGAATTCCTACGGGTCCGGGACGTTTGTCTTTTTTCTTATCCCGGGTGCCGGGGAGAAAATTCGATCGCTTAAGACGACGCTCGAGCGAACCGGCTCCGTAAACGTCTCATAAAACACATTCTGCCGCGAACGCTTCGGCAAAACGACGACGAACAGAAGAGCGGCGAGGATACCGGCTCCGGAATGGCCACTTCGCGCGATAAATCCTGCCCGGGGCCCGTTACATGTAAAAATATCGATCGTAAACGTAAACACTCTATCCGATGGACGTAATTGCCGAGGAACGTTCCTGCAGCTATTGCTATCGTGGAACGTCAATTTTAGGAATTTCTTCTGGAAAAATTCATGGACTTATATTTTTAAGGGGTACCTCATTCGAAAGTACATATACAGTAAAGTCGCGTTTACTGCCCAACAGCCTGTGTTCTGCACGGACAGTGGTCGCATACCGATATTATATTTTGATGACTGTGTCTATCGCGCCGATCGCGCCGAAAGTTCAAAACAAAGCCGAACGTAGAGTAGGACAGCATGACAGTGGAGGGGGTAGGCACTGGACAGTGATCGCATACACGGTCGCGGTCAGTAAACACGACTTTACTGTATTGTACTGCTTGTAGTAACCTTTTTGCTGCGAAATCTTAAAAAGTGTCTACAGTGTGTCTATCTTCCAGAAGTTGTCCGACTATGCACATATTGTTCTACTTTTGATAGCACGTGACTCACTGAAATTGCTTTTTGGAAAAATTGGTGGGCTTCATTTTTTAACGGGTTGCATGGGAATTGTTTGTGGGACTTGAATATGTTTGTAACAACAAATTCATGAAGACGAGAATACAAATCAATTTGTACACCTAATATTATGTACCTCCTGTTTCAATAATTCAAGTGGTCTTAAATTCTTAATAAAAAAAAGTTCTAAACAAATAATGGCTCAATTTTCCACAAGTCGGAGAGTATAACAAAGAGCGATTTCATTTATGAGGCTAATCCGTAGAAGCTCCGACGATCCGGAGTCCCTTTTCGCAGAAGATTTCGGTATCGATTGCGCCAGATTCGTGTCGAAAATTACAGCCAGATGTCGAGTGACCCGGCACACGGAATTCGAAATTTTTCCCGCGGTTCATCGACGTATCCGTAGGTTTACGGTCGCACGTGCGGGCTTCGGTATCGTCGCCGGAGTATTCCTCGAAATTTCCTTCGCGGTCCAGCTGTACGATTCTCGTAACCGTATTCTTTGGTGGACAGTGGAGAGAACGCCGCGCCGGCCAACTGGAGGTTCTCATATGCGCTGTGACGATAATGGAGATTACTCGTTGATCTGTTATCCGGGACAGGCTGTCCCGTCCTGTGCCCGTGCGAAGACTCGCGAATACGATATTCCGTGCTGATATATCCTTATCGCACGAATTTCACTAACAACCCGCATGCGAGCGCCCACGAGTGTGCCGCCGCTGTATAATGAAACGGACGATAATTGCGCGTAACTCGGACACTTCCGTGCTCATTAAGTGACCGGTCGAGGACGACCATTTATAATCATCTGTTTCTACTTATTCGGATATCTGATCGCAGAGAATTGTCAACTGGTACTTCTCGAAATACCTGACGAGAAACAGCAATCAATTTTTATTTCATACGATATTTTAATTTTACATGTTATTCCATTTTTTCTGTTTTAAAAATTTCAATATAATTCTGGTGAATTTTTATGTCCTTCTTCATCGAGAATCTGATCACAAATAATACTGAAATTATTACTTCTCTGAACAGCTGGTCATAAATACTACTCAATTTTATTATGTATACATTACTGCAAGTTCATGCTAAAATACCACATGTTTTGTCTGTCTGCTAGGCTTAGATCTTCAAGTGATACAGGTAATTCGCGATCCAAGAAGTTTCGATATTTGTTTGCTACAAAAAAATGTTTCAAACAAAAGTTGTGCATCTTTTTACGTAGAATGTGATTCCGAAATAAAAAATATGGGTATATGATGAGAAAGACAAAATGACCTTGAAATAACCTTGAAAACGCCCACGCATTAAAAAACTCGTAGTGCCATCTGACTCCCCACTCAAAACACTAAAGGGCATGTGTCAGTTTGTTTTCTTAAATTTCACGTCTTCGAGATTTTTTACAATCTCAACTTAAATGGAACACCCTGTATTATATACAGGGTGTGGTCGGACGGGTGGTACAATCGAAGGGGCGATACTACATGTAAAAATAAGTCGAAAAAAAGGAATAACATTTTGTCATTTGACGCCTCGTTTTCGAGAAAATCGCACGAAGTAGAATTGGTTAGCCATGGTCAGACGCGTCAGATTCCTATCAAATAGCACGCGCATTCCCTGCATCTTGAAACTCGATTTTCTTGAAAACGGGGCGTCAATCGAAAAAATGTTATTTCTTCTTTTCGACTTATTTTTACATGTAGCATCACGCCCTGCTCGGCTGTACCACCCGCCCGGCCACACCCTGTATATTAAACATTCTTGTACAGTGAAACAAATATTTGAAATACTATTTTCGGTAACACGATTGTGAAATAATCTCTGGAATTGTTTTTTCCAATTTTTTTTTTTATTTCGAATGCCATTTTACGCGGTTACCGCGGTTCGTTCCCATTGCTTCCAAATTTGATTCCGACATATTTATTTCGAGCTTTCGGGCGTTCTATCGCTCATGTGACCGTCAGTTTACCCGTTATCATTCTATTCGACCACACGATGATCGAGTTCGCTCTGATGTGTTTTTGATTATAACCGTACCATCCGCGCGTTGTGCCCTAAATGATGGCTAACTCTGTTCTCCGTATAATGTGTGCTCGATAATGGCGAACTGCATTTCCTCCGTGACGCGTGCTTAATGATGATTCACTGTGCTCATTAACCGACCGTTCGCTTCGCTACTCTGTTGTTAGCACTAGCTTCGATCTTTTCGCTTTCCCATGGAAGTGAGAAAGATTCGAAACACACGGCAGTCTAGAATATCGCATTCTTACTCCTTCAGTATCCTCGAAAACACAAGAATCCTGCGATGCGATGTAGAACTGTTATTATAGAATTGTAATGCGATTGACACTATGAGATTGGAATATCTCGCGGCGACTGTCGATTGTCGCGCAGTAATTAAACGGAATGGAGATAGTTCGTATAATAAACAAGTAATAGTCTTGATGCGTTTCACTGTTAATTCAATGCACCTCTGTTGCAGTTGTCTGCGCAGTTGTTGAAGGCTGGACTGTGGGCGCACGCGTGTCCTGATTGCACGATGAAATTGTAGCCAACGGAAAAATATTCCTCTTGCAAAGGTTCATTTTTTCTGACCTAGAATATTCCCACTGTACATTTTCCTATATCACTATATTAATTAAAAATCGCAACTGGTCGGAATTGCGGAGAAAACGCTAGAAATTCTTGTTTAAAACTTTCTCGTATTTACGAAAATTATTTTATTATTCCGTATATTAGTTCTTGAAATAAACTCGCTCACATTGGTCGGAATTGCGGAGAAGACACTAGAAATTCTTGTTTACAACTTTTTCGTATTTATGAAAATTATTATATTATTCCGTACATTAGTTCTTGAAATAAACAAAATTCACATACTGTCCCACTTACCTGCCCTCTAAAGGTTAGTATTCGTCAAAACCCTCTGGGTCGAGCAGAAATAAAATAATATCGGCAAGTTCCAATTTTCTTAAAACATTTTCCCGCAACGCAACCGGAAGCGTCGACGCGCCGGCGGCGCAGAGCGCAGGCGTTCCGGAAAAATAGCATCAAAACAGCGTATTTTTCGAAGCGTGTTTTCATCGACGCGGGAGGGGGCGAACGGAAATGACGGTGCGAGTTCGCGCAACGAATTAAAACGCAATAACTGCATCGGCTGTGGGGGTGGGGGAATGGGGGTGGAAACAAATGGCCCCGAACGAAGGCAACCGGTGTTTGAGCTCGGGGTCCCGTTGAATGGGTTCCTTTGCACGTACGCTTTAAACCAGGCCACCGTCGCATTTCGCCCGAGCGAAGTGTACGCGAATGTGCGGTTTCGGTCACGGAGCGAGAGCTTCGGCCGGGGGAGAAAGGAGTGCACTCTCTCTCCTCTCGTCTCCTCTCTCTTTCACTCTCCCCTGCGGAGAGGCAACTGCTCCAGGGATGGGGACAAGTCTGTGCCGGGTCCCCGACAACTTGAACAACTTCACAATGGCCGGTGCCTTTGCGCGCCGCGGAATAAACTTCCACCGCGTAACTTTAAAATTGATGATCTCGCCGGTACACACGTAAGTGTATCCGTGACCCTCCTCCGTCGAGGTTTATCGCGGCCGAGGGAGATGTTCGCAACCCCCGAAGAATTTATTAGGGACGAACCCCCCGTTCGGGACCCACGGTAATTACTGTCTCACGCGTTAATATTTCTACACCCTTTACGATAGAATTAGTTCTTTAATATTGAACCAAACGGTTCGTGGGTTGGGTTTGGTCTGGGTTAGGTGGACGGATTAGTTTCCTAGGTGACGTGTGTAGTGTTTATAAAATTTTCAATGTAGTGGAATTACTTTATTATTCCTTCGCTCGCGCAGGGACTGCCGAATTGATTTGTATTAACCTATAATGTCTTAATGCAATGTTATTTATATAATAATCCTACTTTCATGAAATGCAACATGCACTTTTCTCGACAGCTGTTCAATAGTTTCTTGAAGTAGAAATGTATATTACCGTGAATCGGTATCACTATCAAATCTTTCGTCGATCTCGCGGAATGGGAACGTTTAATCGAGCAGACGTAACTTGTATCAATCCTCGTCGATCTTGTTGACGTATTATCTCACGCGTGACGTGTCCCATGTCCGTGGTTCGACGCATAGTGCGTGCATGTGCGTGGATATCTGAGAGATGCGATAACGAATGCGTCGTGGCAGCGGTAATTCAAGTTGAACGGCCAGGGTCGAGATCATTAAACCCCTGGGAAGGGCTGATAATGATTTTGACCTAATTAATTGTCGGTCCGCTGTGATTCACCGCGGCAATACCACATCGGCGTTCATCTTCTCTGAAACAACAGCACAGCGAGTCGAAACGTTTTGGAATTCTCGTACATTTGACTCGAATCATTTTTATTATACATAAAAATCCACAGGCTCCCGAACAATCGCAAAAATTCTGGAACAGACAAAACGCTATGATGGAAATATTCTAAACAGATTTTTCATACAATGATGGTCGCTGTCAAGTCGTTTCGTCACGCTATGAACAGTAATGACACGCACCAAGCGCTCGCTTTCTAAAACATTGAAACTCCAGACCTGTCCGGAACAACGATTCAACAAACAACCGAGGCGATATCTTTATTTGCTTTTCCTTGCCCGGCGAAAATTCTAATTCAATCTATAGAACGCGGCGGTAGTTATTTCGCCGTGGCGCTATTATTTCACAATTTTTCCCCGTGAAGCTTTTTATTCCTCTTTCGGTTTAAAGCTATCGTGGCCTCCCCGGTTTATGAAAGCTTCAATATCCCCGTTTTCTGCTACAATATATATATTCATATATTCCGGTTTCCCAAACAATGTTCGCGAGCACGGAAACTACGGGGGCAGGGAATCGATGCCGCGCTACGTTCCCAAACATTTCGCTACCAAACGATGAAACGCGGCGAAACTTTTTCCGAAAAGCTACCCCCTGTAAGAACGTCATGTAAACAGGCCGGTTGCCCTGTCCAATGGAAAACCAAATAAACAAACATGTTTTCCCGCGTACACTTTTTGTCCCGCCCTCTCGTTTTCGTCAATTCCGAGCTGTCGCGGGGACGTTTCGTCGCGTTACAACCGCAGATCAAATCGGTATTTGCAAGGATCAGTTGAATGTTAAAGTTCGCAATCTAATAATCAAGTCCGAAAACATTCAACTTCGTGGATTTTTTTGGTATTACTGAAACGGTAATCAATATTATTAGCACAAAGTTAAAGAAAAAGGTCCGCTTTATATTTGACTGAACCTGGCGTTAGAGTAACGTGTCCCGTTTCGACGAGTTACGGGAGAAGACTGTGTGGAAGACTCGTTCTATTATCGCTCGCTTGAAGCATTGACATCTTGTTAGCGAATAACCCCTCGGGCGTCGCCATTGCGACAAAACCTCGTCGATTATTCAACGCGCTAGAGCATCCAATTTGCATCGACACGGATACAGGCTTTGCGGCGGAAAAGAGATTCGAAAACGCGTTTTATTTGCTCGACGGTCGCGGCCGCGAAAAAGTCAACCGCACGCGTGCTCTCGCTATTAACGGCTGCAATAAAGCTACAATTTTGCGGAATGCTTTAATTGCCGTTTTAATAAATGTTTCTTTGTATAGAAGAAGAGGAAGCGAAGAAATTTGCTGGATTCTGGAATCCGAACACTTTTAGCATCGCTGATAACATTCTGCACCGTTCGATCATCAATAAAAAATAATCAAAAAGTATAAGATTAAAAATATCTTCACGATGTGTAAATTTATTCAGCAAAATAACTAAAAAAAAATTCGAATAACCAAAACGCAGAATAACGAAACAAGAACAGCTGAAACTAAAAAAAAGAATGTTCCATATCCCAGCGCGTTGGGCCCGACTCGCAACGGAATTTCTTAGCGCGATCGATCCGCATCGCTGGCAGCGTTCCGCACGTTCGATCATTACGGATTCAACTTTACGGCCGATACGTCTATGAATAATTTTTCGGTCGGCAGGCTAGCACGCGCCGGCGAATCGCACTTGTCCAATTCTCGTTTTCGTGCGCCGGTATATATTTTGGTTGGGGGCCATGCGGCCGCCATTGGCCGTCGTTAATCGCCGTGAATTTTTTACCGGCTTGTCCGGCACCCGTCCATCTCCATGGTTGTCCCGGTTTTCGGTCGTTACGGGGAACGTCCGGTCGGCGATCCGTTCAATTTCTGTTGAGCGTGATAATGGCCACGCGGCAATTCGCCCGGGTCACGTGCATGGACATTCACGACAAACGATATACAAGCCCCCGGAATCTCGACATACACAGTGTGTTCAACAAATAACCATTCAATATTTATACGGTGCACAGGACACACTGTGCCGAGTAAAAAAGCTTTAAGAAGCGCAGGTCGAAAAGTCAAAGTGTTGAACAATAAAATGTCATTCCGTTTTCCCAACTTGCTTCGGCACGCGGAATCAGCACTGCTTTTACCACGATTTCAGAAACACCCTGTACGTCGATACATCGAAACCGTGCTGCTATCGAACAAAAGACACGCGTAAATAGCTGGGATCGTAGTCGCACGGCGAGTGCGCCCGGCAGATTTACTAACGCTAATCGTCCGCGAGCATTAATGAATGTGTCGGGTTATTGTTTCGAACGTCGACGTACGCTCGCATTCATCGCGGATAATCGCGGTGAAGGACCCGTGTGTGCACCGGTCCATCGCTCCAATTAATTCGGTTTTGTACCGGAGAACTGAACGCGATTGTGCGCGGTCGTGGAGCTCTGAAACTTATCGCGAGCGAAAATAGAATGCTTAATGATCATGCTTTTATGCGCCGGTAAGCGAGAGTAATCGAGAGAAAAATTTATTCCTGCTCCCGCCGCCTTTTCATAGTCCCGCAAGCTGAGAAATATAACGCGGTGCGCGTCGATAAGACTAATCGAATGACAAAAGGTTGCTGCGGCCACTGTGTTCCCAGCGATCGAAACGCAGGGATCGTTTCCACTTGTAAATATTAGAACAATCAGTTTTTTGCTAAAAATTGTGAATAATTATTTTTACAGAATATTTTCATGATAACATAAATTCGGAGAAAAGTATTTTTCGATCGCCTTTTTCAACATTTGCAAGTGTACATAACCATTTATCGCGCAGTGAACGAAGCATCCTCTAGAGGGGCGGTTATTAATTTTATTGCGTTCGGTCTTAACGTCACTGCGCCTACCACTTATTGTGGAGGCACCCCGCATTACGGATTTCTTGAGCATCTCTTGAACATTCAAAGGTTCCACGTTATATGCCGAAGCCAGGGAAAAAACTACTCCTTTTCCCAGGGAAACGGGGATACATAAATAGCTTTATACTCGGCGCAGTGGAAACGTCTAAAGTGCCCGTCGGAAAAGTCTTGCTTTGCGTACTTCGTTCAACGGTATCGTCGAGGCTCTCCCACGGGACCCACGATTTACTTTTAAACCGTGGACCGCGATGATTATGCGAAATTGGCCGCGAATCAGACGAAATCATTACTAGAACATCCTAATAATTCATCATACTGTCTTTTTGAATCTTTTTAAGAGACGAACCGTTCAGGAAATAATACTGTTGTGTATTTTTGGTGTGTATACGTAGATGCTGAGAGTCAAGAATGTTATTTCAGTGAAAGATTCGGCGAAGCTCGTTTCGGTCTCTCGTTGAGCGTGTCCCATTCTTAAAGGCTGACATCTGGTAATGGTCGAGTGATCTTGAAAACCTCGTTCTACCACCTCCGGCCGTGCAGTTGGTCGAAGTTTCGTTTAGATAGCGAGAAAACAATATCCTGCCCCCTATCTTTCGTCGAGTTTCAAGGACTTCGTCTAGGAAGTCGAGGAATCGCGCTAATCTGGGACAAAGGCGTCTGTCTTCCGAGCACATTGTCCAGACTCACGGCAGACCTTTATCTTCCCGTGGCTTCCGAGCTTTCTCTCTTTGTCCTTCTCTTTCTATTGCTGTGAAACTTTCAATCTTCTCGCGACTTCGCATACTCGGCCGAAGAGTGAAGCATTATCTTGATAAGACGTTTAAGTCGCGAAACCCAAGACACCGAAAATAATAGTATTCTCAGGAGGATTTATTCCAGCCAATAGGTATTGCCGACTTCGCAGAACTTCGAGAGGATTTCTTAAATATTGCAGAAGCTGTAAAATTCTCGACTATTATGCAACGGAACAATTGCTGCTCGGGTAACTGTCCAGCGTTAATTGTCCGAGATTTATCGAAGCAAAAATTACAATTATTTTATACAATCGACAATTTTTCGAGAATCCGGAGCGTTCGTAGACTTTCTAGATCCGCTGTAAAATAAAATAACCAAACTAAAATGTATGTTACTTTGCAAAACATCGGATAACACCAGCGTTGATAGAGTGGCATTATAATCCGATAATAAATCACGAATTTACTTTTAATTAGTTGAAATAGTGGGTGTCATTTATCGAACCCAATTTTGTGCTCGCATACCTCTGCCAGTGTTGCGCACGAAAAATTGGTTTCAACGAGAAGATACGATGATTCATAAATGAAGCGTGCTACACAGATTTCTGTTCACTTTCGTCGACGATTTCGAGCAAATTCGCGGATGTACGTCGCGCCGCAGAGACGCCAGTATTCTTTCCCCTCCCCTCCCTATTTTGTTCTTAGCTTCTATTTTCTCTTTTTTCTTTCTTTGGAGATTCCGGAACGCGTACACAAGATAATCCGACTTTCGAGAACTCCATTATCACGTCGCGACGCAACATAAAGCGTTCAAGACGAGCTTAATAGAAGCGGCTCTGGTTGCCAGCTCGAGATTCTCGTAATTTTCGCCACTGGAAGGATGATAACATAGTATTTTATACACGGGAGGATACGCAATTCCATTTTGCCACGGTGCCCCTATTCGTGGTACTGACGTTATTTACTCGGTAAGAAAATATGGCGCTTCTTTGTACGAGCCTGGGAAAGATCTGTCGCCGTTTGAAGAATGGCTCAGCCAGGAATTGTTGCATAAATAGAAACGAATGATTGTTCGTTGTTTGTTCCCTTGTCTCGTTGATTGGGACTTCGCGGATTGCTCTTCAAGAATCCTTTTAATTGAGTTGCACCGAATCGTTGGTGTCTCTTCCAGGATTGACAATGTTCAAGACCAAACCTGCCGTGGTCAACTCCCATTCTTATAACTCTATAATTCGTGTTGTTTAGGTTCACCGCTTTATTCATCAATTTTTTAAATTCAACATTTTATTTTATAGTGCATCGGTCACTTTCAGGTTCGCTAGGTATGCAGGTTCAGCGTGAAAAATAAAAACTGTGCTACATCCAAATTATGCATACAACAATTGTTCGGTCTCTAATCAGACCGAACGTGAGATTTATAGGTATTCGTTTAGAAACGATCGCGTTCGGTCTATAAACAGACCGAACGTAAGATTTATATATTTATTTAGAAACGGTCGGCTCTAAGAGCTGAAAACACTCCAGGCGCAGTTTGGGTATCATAAGCGAACCCATTGACAGGGCAATCTTATGTAAACAAATAGTCTTAGTTTTCCACATCGCCTTTCCGTATCGTCGAACCTAATTCATTGCATGCCCTGAACACAGATGTACTAGAATGCCCCTACTCCGACGACCAAAATGCACCACCCACTCGCCAATAGAAAATCATTTTGTTACCCCATACAGTTTTTAGATAGCCAATAAGGATAGATCCGAGTTGACCTTATGCATAACGCCACACCTTTTTTTTTCTTTTTTATGGATGTGGGAGAACCGGTAGAACCCGGGGACCCCGATGATGCCCCGTCAACCGGCAACATCATCATATGGGGCCCCGGGAGTGCCGTAAACTCCCACACCCAGGGTATCAGACATATTCGTTCTGACCCCTTTCTGTCACCACTGTGATGTCGCTGCCACTCTCCACGACCCGCTCTCCACATTCTGCTGGAGAGGGAGACGACTAACGCCACTCGTGTTCTTGGCCAAGCCATAACGCCACACCGAAAGTCACTTCTTCTAACAAATCACTCGAAGTCAGTAAACTTCCAATAAATCCGCCGAACTCAGCAGAGTTCTAACACATCGCTCGAAACTAACTTGTATCGACAGTAATTTACCTCGAACATTGTTAAGTTAATTCTGTATCTTGTTAAGTATTTAAATATACCGTTAAGTGTGTTGTTTCCTGATCGCGAATTCTTCCTTTCAACTAGACGTGGTTATCTTGCATAACCCCGTCAGAGCCCCGAATATCGTCGCGAGCAAGCGGAATGGGATTTACGCCCCGCGAAGTTCGGTATACGAACTACGGTATTTTGGACGCTACAACAATCGATTGCTGCTCGGAGATTACGAATTTGATACATTTTGTTTCAGCTACGAATAAATAAAACAGTATGCGAGAACATCGTAGGTGCAACAGAGCGGTTCGCGAAAAAAAATATGGCGGCGTGCTCCGTAATGCACCGGGCTCGCGTGTGCGTATAGAAACGGGAACAAGAGGCTGAACGCCGGGTAATGTATGGGCGGCGTGGTTTTTATGCGTCTGCGGATGAATCAGTAAAGGCATTTTTCGGAACGCGAAGTGACAATAAATTATATCCGGGCGTGCATCTGCCCGCGAGATACGCTCTCTGCGATAAATCCGATGGATAATCGTTCAGAATATCGGCGAGCGGCCAGGTCCCCGGAAAAAGAAATTATCGGGTTCTTTCATCTGGCCGTGTTTCCATCGGATTAAGTTCCGGTCGCTCGCGATCGTCGTTACGCCCGATGTTTGCCGTGATTAACGACTCGACGACAGATAATCGTCCACCCCCGCACGCGCGCGCGCGCTCGCGTCCCCCGGACACCGCGAAATATTTGCGTATAACTAATTGGCCGGTAATTGGCTCGCGAATGGCCTGGCTGTTGATCTCATCGTAGCTGCCGGCTAATTATATCTGCATAGTTCGTTAAGCCCCCTCGCGTCGCCATTAATTCGACTGGTTACGAAATTTTCGCCGAGCTACCGTTCGTAAGGGCTTTGTCGAGAGTGTTGGATTGTTCTGTGGTTCTTCGGAAAAATATTAATAAGAACGGTGTGATCGAAGGTTAATTTATTTGGGTCTGCACGGAGTGTTGACACAGCAAAGTTTGGAATCTTAGCTGGGTTCCGCATTGCGACAGTTAAACGTTTCCATCAATCGTGTTCTCGTTGGTAGCTGTGATATTTTTGATTTCGTAATTTATTTAGTCACGTGTGAAACAATGGAAATGTCATTATTTATTTTTTCCAACTGTGGAACATCTCGTGATAGAATTTGAAAAAATTCAGGAGCATTAGGTGTAACGGTATATGATTATTATAAAAATATAAACGATGGCATCTTTAAAGTTCTGTTAGAAATCTCAATTTCTCGAAATTTTTGACATCCAATATTTTAGGATTATCAGGATTTGCAATAAAAGATTAGATAAAATTTTATAGCACCGCTTCAACAGCTGCTACGTGGAAAATTTTTTCGGAATTTTTGCATTCATTTAATTAAGGAGAATCACCATAAAACCGATAACCTGATTTTCCCTCTAGTCATCCTTTCCATCAAAGTAGAGGGTTGAATTTTTACACGGAATTTTACATAAAAATAGATTGCGGAGATGTGATGATTTTTATGGTAAAATGTGCAAAAGTCTTTTTCATGGAATTGTTTTCAGTTGTACGGATCAATATTACAAGTACAGTTGATATTCAGTAGTGTAACTCAATATTCCATCGCGTATTGGTTGAATATTCTAAACGTTGCACACAGAATGGCACAAATGGGAGTTGTATAAGACTAATTATTGTTAATATTAGCTGAACAATGTTACGAAGTCAGTAATATCATTTCAGTTAACTATAGTGGTACATCGTACCGCTTATTAAGTAGTGCAGGTTAATAATTGTAAATTCGATTGTGTCAAATTATCTTTGGACAACGATTTGACACGGTAACATTAGTAAAGTGGACCTAAATATCGTTGAAACAGGATCTTCGATAGAATAATTAAGTGATTGTCGATCTGATTATAGCTCACGTTAATTGAACAGTAACATTCGTCATAAATATAACTTCAGCTAATTGAAATGTTAGATTCTGTGAGTCTTGGTGCAGCTATAATGGTTCTTCTATATTTGGAAAACAAATATTGACAGGTGTTATGTCACATAATATATTCAATAGTATAACATGATGAGAGCTTTTATCTCATCTAATATGTCGTCAACAGCAGTGCATTTCAACAATATCACTGCAAATTACATGAATTCGCATATCATTTATTCAGTAGTATAACTCAATGATTGTCCGTCTCAAATAAAATAATACGAATTAATTAACAGTGATTCATGTTATTAATATTATTACAAATTACTTCAAATAAATTAAAATAAACACTTGTTTGTTGAATACACACAAGAGTATTCGAGCAGTGGTACAGCTCAATAATAAAACCAGGTACGATCCTCAATTACGAACGTTTCGGAGCAGCTCCACGTAGCCCGGAGCAAAACATGGCGCCATTTGATTTAGACGTTTCGCTCTTTACGACCAGTCAAACGAGCGGCGTGACGTGATTCATTTGTTAATTTCCTTAATCATGAGCGTATCCGTTTTTCAAGCCGGGTACCATCGCAAATTAAGTTACGTAACGTGGACTGCGAGGTACATGACTTCCCGTGGATGATGAGTCCTCGTCCACTGACCCAGTTGTCGGTTAAATGATGAGGCTAGATTAGGCGCAATAAATTATTCTTGGTCAGCTTTAAACTACTTTAATTTTCCGAATCGATATTCGACTCTCGCGTGGCGCAAAACCATCCGCGAAACGACCGCAACTATGCAAAGTATCGTGATGCGCGCTGGAAATCATTATCGCGATCGATGAATAATACAATCGGAACATTCCTCTTACATATAATTACCGTAAAATATTAATTTTTAACCATCCGACCGCCAGCACAATTGCAGTCAGTTTTACAAAGCGCTTCGAAGGTTTTTTTCTAATCATACATTATTCTGTTCTCCTCTAATAAATTCTTAAAATCGACCTAATTTTGCATGGTTCGCTAGAAGCTTCTCTTAAATACTCTACCTCATAAAATTCGAGTGTCACTGCATTATAATCGACAACTTGTCACATTCGCGCTCGTGTAACTTCCTGTAAAAGAATTTTACAACACCTTGTCTGTGCTCAGTCTAAAGTATGAAGTCTCTATTTTCACACTCTCCAACTGAGACTTCTTAAAGATCCTCTTTTGTTATAAAACAGATTGAAAAACTTAACTCGCTCTTTTCCTCCTGAAGTTTTACTAGTTCACACAACTCCGCAGAGGTTAAAATATTTTTTCCACATTCGTTTCAATGCGATCATATAAAAAGAAGCCTTCCCTTTTCACTGGCCTCTCGAAAGTTCACCTGCGATTTTTTGTAAATAAAAAAAAGTGAGAAAGCATTTTTAGAGAATATTTTAGTGAATTAAAGTTTACGCGCGTGATACATTTTGTTCCAGCACAAAATATATCGAACAGTGTTACAAAATACAAATAAATATATTTCAGTCACACCATATATTCTCTTCGTAAAAATCGGGAACCGGCGTAAATTTTTCCAAACACTGTGCTTCAAAAGCCGTTTTTTCCCACCAAAAGTCACTACAACATGAATCCGAGTTTGCTATGGAACTGGTTTTTCGCAACCAACGAGCGTGCGCTCCGATGTAACAGCTCTCGGTTTCCCCGCGGAATATTTCAATATAGATTCTAGCTTAATCAGCTCTCGCGAAGTTGGTAGTTTGAAACCTAACGCGGCAATTTCTGTTGCAGGACAATCGCCGACCTCTCCAACGCCAAGAACAATAGGTGAGTTAACGGAACATGGCGCGTTAAGCTAAAAGTTTCCTTAATACAATGATAATTAAGCTCTCGTTACAACCCATCAAAAAAGTCGTATTACTTGCGAGCGTTGGCTAACAGCGGTAGAAGCAGGAGCACCGGCAACGATGTTCCAATGAAAACGTCGTTGCAACGGCCAGCCATAAACGGCTTAGTTTCGTCGTGTGTCGCGGCACACATTACGCGGTGGGCGTGCTTACCAAAGCAAACAAGTCCGTAACGATCGGGGCACTCTACTCTGTGAAATTTTATTCCGATAATGGAAGCCAATTCCGTCCTCCGCGAACTATAAAGAGTTCATGCTTGTGCTCGCGCCCTGGTCAACAGAACCGATACGGGCACCGTGGAAGAATATAATTTCATCGGAGGGGGAGATCGTGTTCGACGTCCACCGTATAGGTTTCAAATTAAATAATCGCGTTCGAGAAAGGGGATTCGATTAGTATGGTGGCCGAGCCACCTGTTCGCTCTTACGTGCCGCAGAAAATCGCCTGCCGTGCCACTGCCGGGAAAAACGCGAGTATTTTTTCAGAAACGCTTCGGAAAAACCAGCCAGCCGATCGACCGGAAAATCGAATATCGCTGATAACGTCGCGATCGACGCTATCAACGTTCAACGATCAAAGCGCTTAGGTTACACTAGCCGTGAAAGGCACCGGGGAATCTATGTACACGCTCGCGTTCAGAAAAACTCCGCATTAGCGTTATGCCTCGCGATTCGGTATCACTGGCCCTCCCTAACATTCTCGGAAAAATATTAATTGGTGGCTTAATCGGTGAATAGATTGATCAGAACTTTTTTTATCTATTTTAGAAATACATATTTCTAATATAAATATTTTAGAAATCAGATTTTAATATGGTCAGAAGTCAACAAATTTTAGACTCTCGGGAAACAAAAAGTTGATAAATTCTTATTTGTAGACAACAGATCTTTATGCAAAATAAAAATTGTATACCTGAATTGCAAGAAACTGGAGCGGAATAGAAATTTATTATCTTTCGTAATATGTTTAATAGACTGAAAAGAATACAACTAGGGATTGCAATACCGGAATACCGGTATACCGAATACCGGTATTTCGTGCTATTTTACAATTTCGTGAAACCGGTATTTACTAAGTTAAAATACCGGTATTTTCGGTATTAGCTATAAATAATAAATATTTTTTTTCGGCATCTACTCTTATTTGAAATACGTTCGCCGCTCAAATACTCTGGATTTGGAAACTTCTGATTCTGATTTCGAAGAGAGTGACAATGAAGAAAATAATAATACAATTGTTGAAAGTACCTCATTTGAATACGACGAAGATAATAGTAACGAGGACGAAATATTAACTTACCAAGGATTGCTTCCTGTAATTAAAAAAATCCGAAAAGTTGTTAAAATATTTAAACGTTCCCCTACTAAAAACGCCGTTTTACGAAAATATGTACTTACTGAAATAAAAAAAGAACTTATACTAATATTAGATTCTAAAACACGCTGGAATAGTTTATTATTAACGATGGAACGGTTTTTGAAATTAAAAGCTGGCTGTGAAAGCATTATGTCGGAACGATTCCAACTCGTTAACAGCGAATGCAGCAATAAATTTTATGTTGCGATCACTTGAAGATCAGGACGCGCCACTGTCCGCGGAATTATACAGTGCATTGAAAATTCGTATACAGGAAAGGCATAGCGAACGAGGAATTATTTTAAGGAATTTACATAATTATAACGGCTTTAAAAAAGAAAACGGAAAGGAAGAAAAGAAGCTAACAAGGTCAAATTTAATTAAGTTCGTCGTCAATTTTCACAAAAACATTTATGAAAACCAAACACGAACCTATCCGGAAGAATTCGTTGAAGATGATGTTGATGTTAATATCGAAAAAGAATTGTCTCTCGAGAAGAAATTACAATTAGCTATAAATAAAAAAATTGCCACGAACAATAATACAAAAATAATACAAAAAATAGATATATCCAAAATCGTCGGACGAGAGACCGAGTTGTTAGAAGATGAAGGACATCGAGGCAAATATTTAGAGAAAGTATATCGCTTATTATTAACGGTACCACCAACCATCGTGGATGCGGAAAGAGCATTTTCAACTGCAGGTAATTTGTGCAGAAAAATACGTTCAAGGCTTAATGACAGTTCAATAGATGCATTATGTTTTTTACAATCACATTTCAAAAATATGAAGTCAATAAATTAGTTAGTTTTTTTTCTATTAAACAACTGTGTTTTTGTACCTTCATGAAAATTCATAATACCGAATAAAAAAAATACCGGTATTGTATTTTTGGTCCGGTATTGCAATCCCTAAATACAACAGTATTTTTAAATTGTATTCATTTTTGTCATAAACGCATAAAATCCGCTGTCTACTTATTAGACACCTGTAAATTCGCACGTTGAATTCTTCGTCAATAATATGTATGAGTGACACGATTCTTTGCCCTCGCACTGTAACATGATAGAAAATTTAAGTATGCTCGTGGTAGGAGTAAGGAAAATATTGTACGAGTTTTCCGATTCTTTTGCCATAGGCATTGTTCTCCAAACTTCCCGCTTTAAAATTGATCGGCTATGCTAAAAATTGCAAATACGGGGTTCGAATACTTTCGCAAGCCACTGTATATGATCAGTATATCGATTCACTCTGCGCTCGGTTTAATATCCACGTCGGAACACGTAAAGCATCTTCGATGGAACAAGCCTTGTGCCGCTGAGACCAGATTTACAGTATAGTATAGATAATCTTATAGGGACCATGAAAGGTTGTCATAGTTTTATAACCTCGTCTCCTGTTGCCGAAGATGGTACGTGAATTTTAATCGTGAATATTTCATTTGCAAAAATCTTCTAGACTACCCAGAGAGGAGCCATCAATACCCTCTAACTATGTCAAACTCCAACCATAATTCACATCACACGAAAAATCATCAAAAACCAAGCAAATATAATTTTTACTTGTAGCTGCTAAAATTACTCAATTTTCGAAATCAGAACTTACGTGGCATTTGCACCAAGATCTTAATTCTTTTTATTTCGAATAAATGTTGTTTGGAAGAGAAACGAGTGTCCTTGAAAAATAGAAATATTGAAGAACGTGTAAAATATTGTTCCGTCAGAATACTTTGCTAAAAAGGACCTTGAGCTGAGATTAGGTTACTCCGACGCCACAGGGCAGAAACCGTCTATGCGGTGGAAAAATCCTGACGCAGTTCCTTGAGGTAACATTTTTAAATGGCGGCCAACGATGCGCGGGCTCACGGTAATTAAGCATCTTGGGCGCAGAGTTCACAAACTGCGAGTAAAAACTAAATAAATAGAGAAGGTCCGGCGTCGGTTGGCTGCCGAGAAAGATGGGAGAACAGAGTAGAAGAGAAACAGAAAGAGAGAGGAGAGAATTAGTGTGGCCGCCGCGAAACACGCCTGGCTGACTGGACCAGCTGGTGGACGAGGATACGCTCGCTGCTTCGGCAGAGCTTGCGCAAACACAAGAGCTCACGGCTCAAGACAAACAGCAGGACTCTGAGCAGCGACGTAGCCGAGGGCGCTGCGGCCTCCAGAACGAAGGAACGAAGGAAGAGTCCAGCTGGATGGTGGAAGGAGGATTGGAGCGAGAAGAAATGAGGCGAGCGTGACAAAACTTCGGTGAGAGGCGGCTGTGTAACCTAGGACGAGGTGTCGAAGGGTTGCGCGGATTTCGAACTGCCTTGTGTACACGAATTAACGCGATGGATCGTTAGGGAACGCAGAGCTCCGTTGACAGAAGTGGGAGACGAACTGGTTTGAAAAGCGACAGCACGCTGCCTGTCTGTTTTACCGCGGTAAATCATATTGCTCCGCAGCTCCAGCATTTCGGGAATAAAGACCCTGGTTGAATATCGATTCTGCAAGGCGACGACGGTTCGAAAACCTCTCGTTTCTCCCAACGATTCGCCAGGATGACACGATGATCGCACCCGCGTAGTGTCGCCGGGATTATTCTTCACCGCGCTGTCTCTTTTCGCGAACCACGGGCTTGTATTTTTATGAATTTCCGCGAGAGTCGAGTACAAGCCTCGTCACGAAATATTGGATCTGGTTACCGGGTACACTCGTCGCATATTTAGGGGAATCCTCGGAATATAGAAAGCTCCTTGTGTTTCTTCCGGCTGAAGTCACTTCGCCGGAGACACACAAATTTCGCCGGGACAGTGGATTGTATTTTAAACAATCGCTTTTCCACACGATGAATTTTATAGTAGTCGAGGCTCCGGGATTTCGCGAGTTTCGAACTGACGTGGTTCGTAAGCACCGTTGCAATGAAAATATTTTGTCTCGACTTGTATCTTTAAAATTTGTCACACACACAAAAAAGTTTTAACGAACGACTTTTTTCGGATATCTCGAAAAATGTCAAGTCGTCTGAACTCAGTACAGAGAATTCTCTGACTGACTCTATATTAAGCCTGCAAAATGAACCTTCACATGTCCACAAAATTTCATGAAATTCGGCGAGGTAGTTTAGCTGTTGCCGGATCATTCGCTCTTGGAGAGCGTGAGAAATACCGTTCATCGACTTCGACAGGGTGGAATTTTCGAGCAGGGTAAAAATGGGTTTTTAAGGATTCTACTTGTCGATGCGCCGGATGTGGCGGGCAGTTATCAGCGATTCTTTTTGCAACGTTCGGATCACGCGATCCTCGCAATATGCCCGGAATACCCGTCTTTTGTTTCGGTGTTAGTGGACAGCAGGAGCGAGATACCGTGGGCTAATTGCTCGCCATCGTGGATTCGAGCGAACTTCGACTGTTTACGAAAGTTTGAAACGTTAAGTGATTAAATAGTCACGTTACCCGAGCCCGATCTCCATTCCAGCCGGGGCACTGTTTCACATTTCGGTGCCTTAATACCTCGGAAAATTCGGGACTCGTCGCTCTGCGTCCATAGGAACGGAACAGTTTGCCGGAGGTAAACAGCGAACGGTAAGTAACTTTTAAGAAATATATATGACGCCGCGAGCCGGGCAGATAGAAAGATAGTAAGCTGAATAGCACAATGGCCGGAACTTTACAGATATATTCTCCGGGGCTTCAACCCCCGGCACCCGAACGTTTAAGCTCGGAGTGGGAAGATTTAATGTCATTAGCGAGAACAGGGCGCTGCGCCGAAGGAGTTGTTGAGTTTCGAGAGAGATGTCCGTGCTGATGTGTAATTTGCCGGGTGTGAACTGCTTCGACGTCATTGTGCAGTATCGGGACCTGTGAACTGCGCTTTGTACGCTTTTATGGAGTTCGATCATTCACGAATGTCCATAGAAAACATCCGAACTGTTTTCATCTTTTCGAGAACAGGATGGTTAAGTCTCTAGAATATTGTTTGCAACTAGAATAATTTCGGATGAACTGCGCTTTGGGGGGCCAAAACTGTTCTACGTTTTTTTTAAATATAATCCCATAGATTCTGACTAGAACGTGCCAAAAATATAAGTTTTAATGACAGGAGTTCGGTGGTTCGAAATAGCCACGCGTGTAAAGTTGGCTCTTAAAAAATTATTTAACAAAGTTATTCGCTTTTGAAGGGTGTATGAATACGAATTTTTACACCAGCTGTATATGCCATTTGCACGCCAGCAGCGCAACAAACCGGCGAATCTTACCGATTTTTTCCCTCTTGCGAAAAAGTTCGCCGGCTGGCAGGGGATGCTGGGTAGGGGGTAGTTTTTGCAATTAGCGATATCAGCTGCGTAGACCGGCACGCCGGTGATCGAGCGGTATAAACGGCGTTGTTTATGCGCGCCTTCCAGCGGCGTCGGCTCGCAGCTGGCGATTCGCCAAATTTTCGCGAACTGACCCCCCTCTCCTCGTTCTCCCGTCGGTTTTTTCCCTCTTTTTCCCTATCCCGGCGGCCAGCGCGGCGGTATATCGACGCCCGGAGCCAGACGCGTTATCAAACGATTTATATCGGTGTTTTGCAAAATTTGTGGAGGCGGCCTGCGTGGACCGGAGAGAGAGAGAGAGAGAGAGAGAGAGAGAGAGAAAAAAAGAGAAAGAGAGAGTGCACTAAACGTTACTGGCCGAGAATGGGTAACGAGCGTGGGTGGAGAAGCGATGCTGGGATCAGGGAGGCTGGCCTGGTGCATCGGGACGAGCCAAAAAGATATCGGCCCGGCATATTATCGCGTTTAATCTGGTCCTTTCGCCTCGTACCGGGGATTTCGATAGCCCGGCACCCCGTGGCAGACGATTCTTTAACGTGGCAAAAAGTGCTCCCAGAGATATCGTCGGATCGAGAAAAAATGCAGTCTCGCATTTCCCGGTGGCTCAAAATAGCGGAGATGTCCTTTCAATGGTAAATTCATTGTCGAAAATTTCTAATCCAAATTTCTCGACTTTTGATACGTTCTGGCCTTATCCCTCGAAATTGTGACTTTGAAATTTTTAGAATTTCGTTTCATTTACATAATTGTGTATCCTAGGACCATCCTGTGACCTCGACGCGCCGATTCCCGAGTATCATAAGCCGACTGAAACGGTAGCCAAAAATCCCGCCATTCACAAACAACTAATTAAAAGGAAAAATTCCGCCTTAGCGCGGAGCGACAAGTTTTCCGGGAGACGGAGAAATTTAATTCGCCATGGTCCGTTGCGCCGTCACGTTCCTCCGGCAATACGTAGCTAACGGCGAAAGCTGGAGGGTGGAGCTGGGTCGAGGTAGCAAGGGGTGTTGGGGTTGGTAGGAAGCGACTCTTAAAACCGTGGACGATATTGTTCCCCGGGTGAAAGGTCATCGGATGAGAATCTGATCCCGAATTTAAGAAGCGCCGCCTGGAATTCCGCCGGATGGAGAATGCTGGTGTTCGTTAAGGTCGACGAGTTCCTTCGCTGGCGAATAACAGTCGGCTGGAGTCTTAGAGGGAGGCGATTGCATAAAGGTGAGTCGGCCAGCTGCGAGACCAGTTGGAGGATTCTTGAGGGAATCCAGCGTCGGTGTCGTCATCGTCGTCGACGGCGGCGTCGGCGTCGGTGTCCCCGGGATAACCGTCGGGGAACAAAGAGCGGAATAAGCTGAAATAATTGGCAATTACAAAACGGAGCCGGATATTAACATTATCTCGGGGACACAGGTATCCTTTCGACCGACCGAGACGCCGCTTTCTTTTGTGGAAAATGTTTTCCACGTTTCCACCACCACCAGCCGACGACGCCACCGCTGGCTTGGAAATCTCTGGCTTCCCCCCCGGTTACCGTGTATTTTCTCTACGCTGATAACAGCGTGGAACTGCGTCCGAGATAAAGGATATTGTGTCTCGCGGAGAACAAACACTCGAACACCGTTGCTGCGACCGATTGTCACGCCACGAGCTCGGAGATCTTCGGGTGGACGCGCGATTGTTTGCGGAACGTGCGAAATCGCACGTGTGGATGCTCCAAGAGTTCTTTTAATTTTGTCGGGTTGGTTAATTCGATGTATGTTAGAGGATAGGCTGATTAAAAATTCGAAACGACGAGGAATCGTACGAGTTTAAGACAGACGAAGAGGATGCACAGGGTGGAAGACGGGTTGTTCTTTTAATTTCGAGCCACGGCGAGCTGAATTTAAGCGATACCATAATTCCGATCCCTCCCCCCGCTTGTCCCTGTCTTCCAGAGCCGTGGGTCTCGGATCCTTCATCAGCCCTTTAACCAGGATTTGTTTCCTTTCTTTTTATATCCCGTGGTTTCTCCAACCCTCTCTCTCTCTCTCTCTCTCTCTCTCTCTCTCTCTCTCTCTCTCTCTCTCTCTCTCTCTCTCTCTCTCTCTCTCTCTCTTGGACCTCAGTCACGTAATCTCGAGACCCTCGAGCGAGCTATCCCGCCGCGCCGGTTCGCCCGATTAAATCATAACGCATTTATTAAATTCGTCTCGGTTTAACTTCGATAAATATTCAACCGGGTCCCGGGACAAAGGGGCGAATAAATGACGGAAGAGAAAAAAAGTTCGTTACGACCGCGATTAAACGCGAGTAATCGTCCGAGTACCCGGATCAAATGCCAAGGGAGCCAGAGGAGGTAAGATCGACGGGGACGACATCGCGATCCTGTTAGGAGATCTTTCGAGTTTTATTTCTACGATCGAGCGATTGCTCCTGTCCCAGGAACGGGAAATCCCAGGAAACTTCGGGATTATCTTATAGACAGTCGCTTCCGCGGAGTCAGCAATATTTAATGTCGTTGTTCGCGATCGGAGTAACGAAGCTAATCCTACCGTTTCTATTTCTTCTCACTTCACATTTCCCGTGACGTTCGTATTTAAGGGAGTAGGAAGGAATTTGCCCTTGACGAATTGATGAGTTGTGTGGTACACCATACACCGCTAGAATCATGTACGTACACGAGAATTACAAGGGTCCAGTATTAACAAAATTGCGTCTCGCTTATGCATATTGGGGACCTCTCCATAGTCGCAATCGCTAGATAAAAGATAAATCTACCGCGCTTACTATCCCAGAAAGCCTAATTTTGCGTTTTTTTAGGCGATATTCGCATTATTCGACAGAATTTAGCGGAGCCGCGAGAAGAAATGCTGGAACAAATGAAAATGCAGCAGTGTCGCGCCAGCAAAATAAAAAATAATTTAACCTTTAGCACTCGAATGGTGACTCTGAGGCGCCACTAAAAATATGTGTACTATTATTCAAAATATTGTTTACATTATTAAATATATTTAGGTATTGTATAAGGTATTTGCCAATTTCATATCCATAAAATTTCAAAAATCATAGGGAATGGAAATATTCTAGGTCGAAAGAAATGTTTAATTTTCGAGTTAAAATATGTCCGACTGCAAAGGGTTAAGAGTATAATTTACAATACAAATAAATACAACAAACATTGTAAATAATAATTCTAGTCTACCCTCGTCTCCGGATATTTTGGCGCGGGTCTGGGTCAAGTTGTAAGTTAGGTAGCCACGTTGAGAATCGATGAATGCAAAAACGAAGCATACTACATCACGCTCCAGATATTCAATTAACAATCTTCTCTCTGAAATTGTTTGATTATTGGAGGGATTTTTCGGTAAAACAATGCCCGTTTTCGTCGCTGAGGAGAACGCGGTGAGAATGAGCCAGCAGGTTGCAGGCTCGCGCGGAAAATTAGGGTCAACACCGGCGCGCCACGCGCCGACTACATTTACCGGGCCAGAATGCGGTATTTGCGAGCTTCTTGAGATTGCTCGTGATATTCATAGACGCCGGTTGACTGAGCATTTTGCGCTGCGACACGCCGCGTCGCGACGGCCACCGCGATAAATATTCAACGTGTAATTTAACGCACAATATTCCGGCTTAGTGGATGGCAAGCTCGCCAGCCGTGGAATTGAAGACCTTGGCGCAGAAACCGGGCTACTCCACTGCTTACCAAAATTTTACTTATCGAAATTTTACAAAAATAAGAGAACCTCGTAAACCGCGGATTTTGATGCGCAATAAAAATTGTCGATATCGATTGCAAGGAATTGGTACCAAGAAAATTCTTTCCTGGTTCAACTCTTTGTGCTGGATCGTCTTCAATTCAAAATAATTACTGCATTACTAACTCGATTGTCGTTCGAGAATTGTCGAGACTCGAAAGTTCTACAATGGCCGGTGAAGACTGGTCGCCCTAATTTCTTGCTCGCGTTGAACTCAGCGTAGCCTGTTCTCATTTAAATAATAAAAGTCCCCACGGGTACGAGCGGGATTTTCATTCTTCTCAATTAAGTCGATCCACTCGTCGCCTCGGCGCTGCGACAGAATCGAAAGGATCCTCTTGCATTAATTCCTAGGACGTCTTCGATGAATCGGCCGATCCCTTAAATATTGACATTTCGCTCCGGAGGGAAGCAAGACCCGCGAGCACGCACTCGATCCACAATGAAAGCCCGCAGATAGTCCACCCCCGCAATTTCTTCCGATGTTCCGCCCGTCCGCTAAACGCCCGCGTCGATTTAATTCCAATTGGCCGTCTTCTAATTAATACGAACGTGCTTTTTCCAATGGAGGGGTGACCAGAACGGCAGCGAGTGCGACCGTTCGCAAACACTTCACCGCCTTATGCATTATTAAACGTGCGATCGAACCGTGAAAATCGCGTTGTCTGCTGTACCGTACTCGGTGGGATCCTGTTTGGACTCCGGGAACGTTAAATAATCGCTCTTGGGGCTTAAATAAATATTCCCTGAACTGTTAACGTTATTTTACCTATGCCGCGTCATGTTGAAGTAGTTAAAAAATTTTCAGAGAAGCGAGGTAAGGATTATTTAAGCGTTGCGAATCACTAAATTACATTAAAATGAGGGTGGTTTTTAGGAATTTTTTACAAGGGATAACAGGATGAGGTAGAGATCAAATTCTTTTTGGAATGTATTCCGGCATCATT
This sequence comes from Lasioglossum figueresi, assembly GCA_028455805.1. Lineage (NCBI taxonomy): Eukaryota > Metazoa > Arthropoda > Insecta > Hymenoptera > Halictidae > Lasioglossum > Lasioglossum figueresi. The sequence goes on along the minus strand of CM052198.1, from coordinate 8,974,406 downwards.
CGGTATTGCAGTCGATTCAACGATCTACATCTGGGTAGAAGCAATTCCTAGCAGTTCAAGCATCACACGAATTACTAATCGCGAACTCGCATCTTCCGAGCAATCTGAGCACCATCACTACCAAAAGACAATGCCCGCAATCTTCCCACGCAAGCAACACTTATCCCCAAACTGATCACCGGTCTTTCCGATAATCCTGACATCGAGCCACCCCATTGGCAACACGATGTCTCTGTCCTCGACTCTGTCGAGCCCCAATTCGATTCCGCTTCAACGAATAACCTACCGACTAAAGATCAGTCCGCCTGTTTCGAAGGAATCTTTTTAATATCGCATCGCGTCAAACCACCGACAATATTCATCGCTCTATCCTCTTGCGTGGATCGTGCCTAAAACCCAAAACAGGTCGGAGAGGGAAGCTTTTACTGTTCTGTGCGTCAGTATTCCACCGACGCGTGACGATGACCATCCTCTGATAACGTTTGGACACGTTCGCCCCTGGAATTCACCGCGAACTTTCACAGCTCAACCCCTACCCTCTCACAGCCCTCTATCTTCCTCTGAAATCTTCCTCTCGTTCCCTCGGATAGCTGTGACGCGGACCTGTGATATTTTTCTGGGTCGCACCGTGCTTGTAAAAATCCAAAAAAGTATTTTTCTCTTTTGTTAAGGGTTCAAAGAAAATTATTGGGTTCCTTTAACCTTCATTTATTCGCACTTCACTTTCTACGTACAGTGGGGGTAGAAAGTATTCGTACACCTTTTAAAATAGAATAACTTTTTTATAATTGTACAAAACATATATTTTAAATTTTATTCAAGGGCCCAAATAAAAAAGGTTTAAAAACTGACTTTTTTATTTTTGCATGTAGCCTTGTAAATTATATTTTTTGAAAATCTTTTTTGCATATCGTTTCGTAAACCAATGCTTCTAATTGATTATAAAAAATAAGGACGTATTATACCCAATTATTTTTTCGAATCGCATAGATTTAATGGAAACCCAATTATTTTTTCGAATCGCAAAGACTTAAAGGATACCCAATTATTTTTTCGAATCGCATAGATTTAATGGAAACCCAATTATTTTTTCAAATCGCATAGACTTAATGGAAACCCAATTATTTTTTCGAATCGCATAGACTTACTGGAGACCCAATTATTTTTTCGAAACGAATCTGGATGATTGCGACTGGGATGCACAGAGTGGACTCAAAAGGTTCTATTTTAAAAGGTGTACGAATACTTTGTACACCCACTGTGACTGGTTACATTAGTGCCAAATAAATATTTGCTAGTGTGGTCGACACCTCTGTTTACGTTTGAAACGCTAAATTTAAAGTTTTGAGATTGTATATAATATATGCGAGTAATTAAAAGTTAAAAACATTAAATAAACAAGTGTATGCATCGAGGGAAGGAACTCCCATCTGGAATTTCAAAAGTGCCGCAGATATAAAAATACGTTCTTATCGGTTCCGGACGAAATAATGCTTTTCCAGAATTTAGCCAACTTTGCTGAGCCTGTGTGCACAGACCCGTTATTTCCTGGGAGCAAGGGGTGCCGGGAAGGGAAGAGGACACTGTGGCTCGACAGTGGACGGAAAAATTCTCTCTCTCTCTCTTTCTCCCTCTCTTTTCTCCGGCGGTTCTCACCGGCCATTAATTCTATTGTTCTTCCGATCACGGAATCTATAGTTGGAGCTTTGTTCTCCGAGGGCCTTACGAAAAAGTTGCGACCGAACGATTCATTCGCGGAACGGACGACCCTGCCGCTGGATCATAAATCCTGCGCCCTTCGCCTCGATCTCTCGGCATACTCGTGAAAAAAACCTGCGGTTCCTGCGAGAACTGCTCGTATACAGAGCAGTGTCTACCGAAGAGTAACTCTTCGTCCTTGTTCCCGTTTTTCTTGCCGGCCGATGCTTTTTATCGCGAATCACGCGATCCTCGTTGCTTCTTAAGGCGGTGGCTTGTCTACGGTAAATAATACAGGTTGCTCTGTTTTCCGAAAAAATTGCAGCTTCGACGTGCTCGTTCGCTGTCGAACCTCGGGACGGTTTTTCGTTCGATGTTCGGGAGACTTGGAATTTATCACAAAAATATATGGGTAAAATACAAAACCGTGACCGATTCGATTATTCGAAGAGGTACACTTTTATTTCGCTTCTATTTCTCACGATTAACTCAGGAAATTTTTCACAAAAATATACATATAGATAAAATACAAAACCGTGGCCGATTCGATTATTCGAAGAGGTACACTTTTATTTCGCTTCTATTTCTCACGATTAACTCAGGAAATTTTTCACAAAAATATACATATAGATAAAATACAAAACCGTGACTGATTCGATTATTCGAAGAGGTACACTTTTATTTCGCTTCTATTTCTCATGATTACCTCAGGAAATTTTTCACAAAAATATATACATAAAATACAAAACCGTGACTGATTCAATTATTCGAAGAGGTACACTTTTATTTCACTTCTATTTCTCACGATTAACTGAGACAATTTTTCATAGAAACATGGCAGGACTCGACAAAAAATTCAAATATTATCAGGTGCAGAATATTGAACGCGAAAACAAGCGGATAATAATTCGCCGAGGCGAGTTTCGACGCGTAACCGTTCGGTGGTTAATGGTGGTTGTTGCGTGAACGATGGATTTTAGATGGCTCCGCAATTAATAATGGAATGGATTCAGATCCGGGGATTGCGCAGACCGAGCAACTGGTCGTCCCCGTCCCATCCATTTGTACTCAGAGCCGCCCACACACCTGCACACATCCACGCCCACAAACACACACATACAGTTTCCAGCTTCTCAGCCAGAGATGGGGCATAAATTGCATTATGCGCGAATCTCGAATTGCAATTGAATTACACGCTCGCCGCGAATTCTAATCCTCGTCCGACAGATCCAATAATATCTTACGATATTTCCGATGCGGGGCGAGTAAAAGTGCAGTTAGCATCGACAGTAACCTTCGAGCCAGAGAACGTCGGACAGAATGGGAAGAGATATTGGATCGGAATTAAGCAACGCGCTGAAACGATTATCGAACGACGCCTGTCGACAGCCACCAACGGGTTTCGCTCTCGTGTTTCTTTTTTTCCGGGGGTCCGACAAAGGGAGGTTTTATATATCGAAACAAATTGCCTCGACGACCGTCGAGCGAACCCGAGGAATTTTTATTCCTACCGGTTCTTTCGTCGGCCAGATAATTATTGAACGAATAAGCGAATCCATTATAGTCGGATATAATTACTTGCCGCTCGTTTATGAAAGTCTCACCCCTAATTGCAGCCACTTATATTTTTACCGCTCGATTTATTCTGACGCCTCATTGTCGAATAATCTGAACCCTCACCTTACGCTACCATAATCGGCATCGATTTTTCTCTTCGCTCTGCTTCTTCGCGCTGCATTTAGCGAATTGCCGATACGTTCCGGATTAATAGGTGTGCAGGTTTTGGCAAATTTTAATGTTCTTGGGTTGCTTTGAATTTAATTGATTTATACTAATTAATTTCAAATATGTAATGTATACACTCATTTTAATATTGATGTTCTCGCGAGATTTTTGGTGGTCGCGAGTTGACTCAACGTGTAAATTCATTGGAATTAATTAATGACGAACCGGTGCTGATTAATTGGGAATTTCGCGGCAATTACCGGTCGCCACGTGTACAAAAGTCTTGATCACCAAAGCCGGAAATCAAATTCGCGGCGATTGGACTTCCCTTTCCCCGTTTAAGAAAACTTGCTCGGGCCTTCGACCCGCGCGGAGAGAGAACGCTCGAGGAAAAGTTTATTGATGAAGCTCTGGGTCGGAAGTTTCGGAAGTAGGTCGGCCAACGGTATATAAATAAATGTCACATAATATTTCCGAAGTGTTTCAAGAGCGTCGCGGAAGAAAACTTGAGAATCGAGCAGTCTAATTCGCGCCAATTTCCTCGAAAACGAACGCGGACGCCGTTCCGTCCTGGCATCTCTTCGATTAATGAAACGAAAGATATAGACAGCCGGGATGGGGGGAATGGAACTTCGTTATTCACTTCGTCAAACTACAAATGGATCCCGAAACTCTCCTACACACTGCAGAGCCCACAGAAATTTCTACGTCAAAAATATTCATGCTTGCAGCTTATCCTGCGAGGCTGCTACTTTTCGTTTTATTACAACGCTGCTGGAACTCGGACTGAACTATCGGAAAACTATGGGGAAAGAAAAAATTTGTGAAAGAGCAATGCAGTTTCAATGGTTATTGGATTGTTTTAGCGATTTCTGTAGTAGAAACAAGGGACAGTGTCAACATACTTTCCTCGGGCAGTGCTTGCTCTCGCATCGAAGACCACAAGTCAATCGCCAAAAGAAATTGCTTCAGGTCGGAACGGCAGAATCATTAGAAAGAGCATTGTTCGAACGTCCAACAATCGTACAATCCGGTGGCAGCACGTCGGCCGTAGAAAAACGGAGGTAAAAGGCACCGTCAAAACAATTCGGAATCCATTCAACCGTTGGTGCTGCATCGGCGTTCCTCCGTGTTTCCCCCTCGCAATATATACAGGGTGGTTCATCTCGCTCGAGCATCCCAAATATCCCGTTTATTACCGTAAATATTCTGCTGGGCAAACACTTTTCTTCAAGCTGTCGATTTACGAAAAAAAATGTCGTTTCATTTAAAGAAAACATTGATGACGTTGAAACCTTGAAGAATGTGTCCTCCAGAAAACTCTTACACTTTCGACAACAATTTATCCCTCAAACAATTCGTCAATTCTTCTGACAGTCCTCCACGCAACTTAACAATCGAGGTGCCAAAGTCACATGGCCTACCCCGTATATAAACGCATCGGTACCCTCGATTACTCTCGCGCCGAAAATCATGGATGCAAAGAGCAGCGACGCAGCAGCACCAGCAGTAGCAGCGTGCATGGTGCATCGGGTGCATCCATGCTGGCCCGTGCAGCGACGTGATATCCAGGTCAGCAGGGATTACTTTCGAGCTGGCGAACTAACGGTGTTCACTGCGTCGATCGGATCGGTTGCTGCATCGCCGGCAACTGCAACTGCAACTGCAACAGCAACAGCAACATCAACCGGGAGGAGGCGGGTATGGTGTACACAGCTTCCCGACGCGGTGCAAACTGTAACTTCCCCGAATATTTTCATTATCCGGGATTGCGTGTCGGCCGTGTTAAGAATGCAGCCGATTAGGGGCATGGAGTCGCGGTATCCGGCCGATCGAACGGACCGACCGACGCCGTTTAATCCGCCGGAAGAACCGCAATCGGATTTCGGTGGCAACGATTATGCCTGTGTCCGGACCGCAAAGGCGCTTTGCTCTTCGAATTGCCGCGGCTCCGCGAGTTTCGCATGGCGAACGGATGGAACACGAGGAGGGACAGGGGGAGAGTGTTGCACAGAGGAGGTGGAACGAAGACACTTGAAGCATCGTTCACAGGCTGACGAGCGAGGCACGTTAATGACGGTGTTTTACCGCCACCGCACCACCGCGCCGCATCGCGAGATTCCGTACGACGACGTGTGTATAGCTGGACAAGAAGCATCCAGCCGGCTGGTTGCTCGCTGCTCGGATAATTATGCGGCAGTTTCCAATTACGAGTGACGACCGAACCTGCCCTCCTTACTCTCTCTCTCTCTCTCTTTCTCTCCCAGAAATCCTGTCCTACTCTTCCGACGACACACCTTCAACCAACCCCGACCTCGCTAGACTTCGCGGCGGGAAACTGCGCTGTGTCCGCTCTTCAGGATTATACCGTGATGGTTCTTGGACGAGGCTCTTTCGAGAACTGCTGGAGAGTTTCGATTGTGTGTCATTGGCGTGGCTTTTTGATCGGGATCCTGAGATGGGATTGGGTAACGGGTTGATCGCCGCATCACTCGCACGGGTTTGTATCAAATTACAATTGAAGAATGTTCAATATACTTCAAGAGCTTATTTAAACTGCTTATTTAAATACAGATTTAAGTACCCTACCACAGATGTGGTCTATCAGGCACAGCTGTAAGTTCGATCCCTCAAGTGCTATCAATGGACACAATGCAATTCGACGATCAACGCAGACTAACTGAAGAACTATCGTATTGCGAACTGTTGAATAGAATGCCTTCAAATATCGGTTGCATCGCATGGTGTTCTGTTCCAAAAGCTTTCTCAGTTAGATTCGATTGCAAATTTCGAGCTTACAGGTATTTCTGTCCAAGAGGTGCACCGAATGCTGAAGCCATGGATCAGGCAAATAGACTGTTGGCGAGAATGATTGGATGGGAGCTAATCTTGGTTCGAATATTCGCTTCAGAAATAAAGCAGCGAGTAAAATATAAGAACATTGAAACGAACATCCTGTTCACATACAAAATCATCTTCGATAATGAGAGCCAGATACGACAAGTTTTACAGCACAATAAATCACAATTACTGCGACCCAAAATCCCAGAAATCACTCGGCACGTTTGCTCCAGATTCTACATTAATCTTCAAACTCTACATTCTACAGTGCAACAACGAACACGCAGCAATCGCTTGTAGATGCCAGGATAAAGTAATTGACACAATAAAGTGTACACTGTAGAACTGTGTTCGTCCGGCACAGAAATTTCTGCGACAGTAAACATGAATATTTAAATTTAATTTCTTCAAGCGATTATTTTATCGCCGCAGATGGATAAGATGATAATTACAGCGGAGATTTCGAGAGGATTGCATTAATTTCCCGACACGATCGCTCCGACGATAGAAATCCGAATGACGAGGTCACGTTTCTTCTGTCGCCGCCTGGTCCCTTTTGTTTCTCTCACGACGTACCTTTAGGCCGTCGTCCGTGCGGGCACATTGGGTCAAGTATCACGTGATAACCGCTGAAAACGAAAGAGGTGGAGGGTGTGAGAAGGTTGTTCTCGACACCGTTGGAAATTCGGTGGTGAGCGGCTTCAACGTTCTCGCGAAACCTTTGCTACCGAACCATTAGCCGCGATGCCGAAAAAGCGGCAACAATATCAGCTCAATCCATAAACAACGAAAACCATCTGCTGTTGGATACGGTAAAATGTTTCACTAATTTCTTTATTTGTTGTAAAATGTGTTTGTTCAAAATGAAAATGATCATAATGGAAACGGTTGTAGAGTTATTCTAGATCGTAGAGTTCTGGAAAAGTTCATCAGCGGAAGTCACTGTACGCGTGACGTTGAACACGTTGATCCACGTGTGCGGAGAATCGTGCGAACCGATTCGCTTTTGCCAGGCCACGGAATTCCAAAGGATTGATTTTTCATTTTGTCTGTGAACAACTGCGAGCAGTCGCGCGCGAAAGCAATTATAGTCGCGCAATTACGAGTCTGTGTGTACGGTCAGTGGATTAAAATGATACTTTGGAAAATCCAGTTAAGGAGCATGTTGGTTTTAATTAACTGGCTGGCCGCCAGTTCCTCGTTAACCGTTTCCCAACTCCTGATGTCCTTCTGTTTCTTCAATCTGGTCCTCTGCACCCTTCCCCTAGCGATCTATCGGGACCGTTCAACAATGATATTGGGAAGTCCCAGGAAACGACTGGGGAAAATAGTTTCTGCGATCGTTTCGGATAGTTTCGAACACTGGCGGAGCTGGTGCTTGCCGTTCAACGGAAACTAGTACAGGAAAACAGTAATTTCGCTCTTGGCGTAGCATTCTTGCAAATCGATCGCAATTAATTAAATATTCTTATAGATATTCTATCAATTTCCGTAGACAACTAAAATTCTGCTGTATTTTTTCTACAATTAGAAAAGAATAGTGACTATATAATCTTTTTTTACACTGTGACATGCAGCACAGTTTGTGACACCTATGAAAATCGGCCACGACCTTATGCAATCATCTAATACTTCATATTCGATTACTCTCCTCTAAAGGAACAGAAAGCAGGGCATCGGAAGGCCAGTCGTTTCGCACCGGTCGTTGCACAGTGACGAGCGTGATTCGTCTCTATTTTTGAAGTCAGAATTACTGTCTATCAGCGTCGCAATCATAAAGCAATGATTGCTGTGAATGGCAACAGTTACTCCCTCCGTCCTACTGCCAGCGAAAAATCGAATCCCGTTGTTGTGGAAATGTTTTCAACCAACAGTCGCGCAAACGCTGCATTGCCGTGGTCTTGCTGCTGTCATAAAACTTTCAATGGCAGCGAAGATAGCGTTGTCAATATTACAGGTCTACTAAACAACTGGCCCGGTATTCCTCCGTGTTGTGCTCGTTTGTCCACTGATCGTCCTCTTGCGTTCCAAAATCTGTTGATCGAAAAAATTTACAATATTAACACCTTGCAAACAAAAAGTTTTCTCTTCTAAAAGGGGCTAAACACCTGGAAATAACATTATTAACACTAACGCCAGCGAGAAAATATTATATAGACAATTTGTTTGGTCCCTAATTTGATGAGAACTTTTGGTTCTTTTTCTTTTGCTATTTAGAAAAATATATGGCTCATGAATATTTTTTCTTTAGAAAAATCAAACACGCGCTTCGAGAATAGTTTTTCTGGAAAAAAATCCGGTGAAAAACAGCCCTTAATGCAAGTGGAAACGAATTTCGATCGAGCACTCGTTTCTTTCAATTGCTTCCGAATATTCCGATCTGGCGGAAAGTTTTGCAATCCGGCAATAAATTACAAGGGAGGATCGATGGATGGGTTGTGTAATAAACGGCGGGAGGGTAGTTCTCGCGCGCCGAAAATTTGCGAAAATCTGGATCGTCGCGGGGCGATAGGTCCGCCGCGCGAACTTCGATCGCGGTTAGAGACAATTTCACGTCGGAACTTTCCGGCGGAGGGCAGGGCCGTAGTCGTTACGTGGAAATAAGCGGAAATCGAAATTGGCGTAGAATTTGCTCGCGGACAAAGTTCGTGGGAAATGGGACGCGGGCAGGATGCGACGAAACCATGTTGACGGAATAAAACGCGGAATAAAGTTACGATATGCCCGGAACCAGATTTATGGGTTCCGGGGCTGGGGATATGATTTACAATTGATTTTATTCGTACCAACCTCCCTGTACACACACACGCACCCTCGTACTCGTGGAACTAAACTTCTCTTCGTAATGGCCGCCGTTTGTCGATAGTAATGTAATTAAACTTATTTATGGGACTCTGCGTTTTGTATTTGCGGCGATTACTTCGCGAAACCCACCAAAATTGCCTGTTTAATAATAATATTATTCCTGATAAATTGTAGTTGCCGGCACAAGGAATAACTATGATATACGATGGCCGCTGTATGCAAATGGAGCTCGCAAATGTTTCTAGTTGTTTGTTTATCCGTGGAGAAATTGTTCAAGTGGTGTATCTTGCACGATTTCTTTTATACACTTGTAAATGGTTTTAAATTCTTCGCTATTTATTATTACGATTCAATTAGCGAATGTTCGGCTTCTCTGTGTAACCCACATCTTCCATTCTTCTATTTACAGACATCTTAAATTGCATTTTCAAAAAATCAAACACGTCACGTCGTTTTACCTCATAAGATCCAGCCGAGATCCAGCACGGTGAAACGTCAGTTTGATTTCAGATGTTTGAACTAATCAGGAGGAAAGCGGATCTAATTCGTATCCTTTAGGGGGTAGAATTTACTGCTTTAATAACGTCGTGTTACAGTTAACGCAAATCTCGTCGCCAATTCACAGATCTTCCTAGAGTTAGACGGCGTTGATCTAATCAGAACTTCGGGGTATAGTGACCAACGCGGTATCTTGGGAAACTGGGGAGGAAGAAACAGAATACTTTAATATTTAATGTCCTCGAATTAGCAATTCTGTGATAGCTGCAACTCGACGACTGCTTCTATTTCCGAAATTGGCGCTTTAAACTTATGGTTTCACGCGAATATCATTTATGGATTCTGCCGCTTTACCCACATACACATGCGACTATGAAATACTTGAAATTCGAGTCGTCGGTAAATAATTCACCCAGAGGAAAATAATCTAATAATTCCTTCAAGAACTAATATATAAATATACGTATATAATACAATTCTAGAAAATTCTACTAGGTTTTGTTTAAATTTGTTACTTTACTAAAGCGAGAAGATTAGCCTGTTTTCAAAGTAATACGTTATACGAAACGAATTTTGCAGTACTTGGACGCAGAAAATGGTGAATGTCCATTTCAAGGAACGTCATGAAATGATTTTCAGATGCGAAGTAACTGTGATTCGTCGGTCTAAGTGGTTCCGTCTGCGGTTTTACAGTCTGATGTAGAATTACAGATTTTTCTCAAGCACTATTTTAAAGACGTTACATCCGGTGCGACTGCAATCTCGCTGAGAGTGACCTGTTTACCTCCCGACGCATATAGACGCTACTTTGATTCTAAGAGCTTCAAGCGGGGAAGCACACGACCTAGGGAAGTCTTAAGAAGACCCAACCCACATCCTAACCGAGACGAACTTTACTCTCCTAATAATGTTGCTGTAAACTCGGCGCGCTTTTGATAACGAGCGTAGATTTTTCCCAGTCTCGGCAGAATGTCGCAACAATCCACGGTGCAACCAGAACTTCTCGCATTGCGCAATGCTGCACGGTTGCACGAATCACGAAGGCACAATTGCAAAAACATATTAATACAATCAATCCCTTGAAGTGTCTCGAGTTAAAGAGTAAAATTAAGTTTTACTCGAAGAGTAAAATTTATTGAACAACGAGATAAGAGTCAGACATACGTGCTTTCATTTGGAACCGGAACGGTGCGACAAATTCGTGTGGAAACATTTTGACAAGCGTCCCGGTCCACCGGTGGACAAAATTAGCTAAAAACAGGCCGACACCGACCGACAGTTCCCATTAAAAGCTCGCGCGGGTTTTCTCGGGGTCACGAGGGCCTAGAATCCACGGCAAGGCTGGAGAGACCCGTCCGGAACAAGCCGAAATTCCGTTGTCGTTCGGAGTGTTCCCGAAACGAAACGAAACGGCGCGGCCGTTTCCGCAGAAATATCATGAACAGGGTACCCGGGCAACTTCTGGCGTCGTATTACACCGTTAAATTAGCGGCCGCTACTTTCCCGACAGCGCGTCGGCCGGATTTACGTTCTGGAGGCGCTTGTCGTCGCCAGCAACAAACAACGGGCGCAACTTGACCCAAATACTCGAAATCGTTCCCCGGCTGTCGGACACTGGCTCCGCTGCAAGTTGTGGGACGTGGCAGCGCGTCATACGCCCCTCCCTTGCATCCCGTTGCATCCCCGTTGCACCGGCGTTGCACCCCTCCACACAGCTATATGCATAAGCGCACGCGGATGTGGCCGCGCACAAGACCCGGAACTCCGTGTTATTAAAGTAGTAAATTTCATCCCCCGCACGGATATGGATTAGACGTCGCGACGCTGGCTCCGTTGTGTTCCAACACCCGCGACATACTTGAATCTGAGCTTAGGGTTACCAGGTACAGGGTCACGGGACTTGGGAGTTTGGGTTTAAGTTTATTTGGCAAGCTCAGTGGGATTTCTACGATTCTTTTTACGGAAATGTTAAGGAAACAAATGTTTATATTTTGTTCATTAAAATAGTCGCTAGAGACTCTGTGGATTTTATGCAGATATCATCAGCGACGGGATCAAGAGTTCCTCGCGGAACGTTGAATATCCGAGCTGACAATACCGAAAATTAGAAGCCGCTTCAAAATCCGCTCCACGTAGAACAGAATTCCAATTTTGGTTCCGTGAGGCTATGAACTGTTAGCTTCGACTTGTGGAGTTTCACCAGCGCCAGGCGGACGACGTCTAATCCATATCCCAGGCGGGAATGTAATTTACTACTTTAATAACATCGTGTTAAACTTAACCGATCTAGGAATGACGAATTGCAACACTTTTCGGTGGTTTTCCCATGGCCGTGCGTCGCTCGTGTTGCGAGACAATGTCAGTCTCTCCGCGGAAGATTCTACGAAATTTCTCCTGACAAATAGAGAGCTTAACTCCATTAGGGGTTGATTCGAGGGTGCTTTGATATCGGAGAACGTGGTACTATAGTTTCGGGGAGAGAGGATTAAGAGCCCGCCGTCGGTTGTCTTCTGAAATTTATGAAGCATTCGAGGAGCGTAGGAATCTTCGGGTATTTCGCCATTCGAAAATTCGATTCGAAATCTTTTCGTTCATTTCTGTATTATCGCATTTTCTTTCACACTTTGATGGGACGTTCGAAAATTCTTATAGAATTTCTCGGAATACTTTGTGAAACCCTTTGTGCTCTTTAGTCCGTTCAATTTCACGAAACACATATATTTTACCGATTTGCAGTGAATACTAGATGTGCGAAACGGGCAACGTACCGTAAACTTTCGATGTTACTATTCCGCCTTAAATACCTCCGAACCATTACAGGTGGAAGTTCCCGAAGCAAAGCGCCATAAACCCTCAACCTAACCCAAAAACGAAGTACACACCGAGCCACCCTAGAAATCGTCCGATCAAATTCTGCCAGCGTTCCCGAATGAACGTCAAACTGCCGCGAACTCCCGACGTGCGTTCGCCTAAGCCCGCCCCCGATCGCAGCACAGGTTCGACCCCATACTCAACATACTACGAATACTTATCCAAAACAGTTAACCGATATACTGACACCGCATTCCCTACACTCCTCTCGAATATCCAAGACTCCGTGGGGTCGATTCGCCTTGGGTAGAATATCGAGCGGGATAAATTCGAAGCAAGCCATGTAAACACGAAAGGAAAGACTTTTAATATTATTGCTAAGAAAATCTACAACCGTTGTGCGAGGTGTGATCAAATTTTTTGTTTGTTTGCGGGAAGTATAAAGGTTAGAAGTGTTTTGCGCGTTCGGCGAATTTCTGCTGTCGAAAAAATGGGTCAAAGAATTTGCATCAAATTTTGTGTAAAAAATGGAATTAAGTGCTCCAAAACACTTGAAACGTTGGCAGTGGTATACGGTGAGTGTACTCTGAGTAAAAAAAATGTTTATAAGTGGTACAAGCTCTTCCAAGAAGGCCGAGAAGATGTTAATGACGAAGCTCGCCCTGGACGCCCCATCACGTCGACAACCGATGAAAACGTTGAAGAAGCGAAGAAAATAGTATTGGGGAATCGTCGAATTACCATTAGAGAAGTTGCCGATGATGTTGGCATCTCGTTTGGTTCGTGCCAAGCAATCGTAACGGATGTTTTGTGCATGATACGTATGTCAGCGAAGTTTGATCCGAAACTGCTTAATTTTGACCAGAAGAAACGTCACACGAGCATCGCTCAGAAGCTGTTGCATGACGACAATGATGATCCTGATTTGCTCAAAAGGATCATAACTGGTGACGAATCATGGGTATATGGTTATGACGTCGAAACCAAAGTCCAATCGTCCCAATGGAAGTCCCCAGAAGAGCCAAGACCGAAAAAAAGCACGCCGGTTCGATCAAATGTCAAGGTTTTGCTCACTGTTTTCTTCGATTATCATGGCGTAGCGCATCAGGAGTTCTTACCACAAGGTCGTACGGTTAATAAGGAGTATTACCTTGAAGTTATGCGCCGTTTGCGCGAAGCAATACGAAAAAAACGCCCGGAATTTTGGAAACACGATTCATGGATTTTGCATCGCGATAATGCACCTGCTCACCCATCGTTGCTTGCGAGTAATTTTTGGCCAGAAACAACACCACGATCGTGCCTCGGCCACCATATTCACCGAACTTGACTCCCTGCGACTTTTTCCTGTTCCCAAAACTGAAGAGACCCATGAATGGACGGAGATGTGCAACGATCGAGAAGATAAAGACTGCATCGCTGGAAGAGCTCAAAGCTATACCAAAAAAGTGCTTATCAGAAGTGCTTCGAGGATTGGAAAAAGCGCCGGCACAAGTGTATTGTATCCGAGGGGGATTACTTTGGATGGGACAACATAAATATTGATGAATAAATACATAATTTTTGGTAAAAATAAAAAGTCACCTTGCATTTTGATCGTACGCTTAGGATCCGCAGTCTATTAATAAATAAGTGTCGAATAAAGCTGGAAAAGGCCGAACGAGGATAGTAGAAAACGAAGAGGGTAGAAAAGGGTGACGATCTACCCCTAACACACGCGCATAAATTGCGTGGGTGCAGATTGGCCGGATGGTAACCGCTCCTTTATTTTCCTTAGCTGCGTGGGACCGTGACGTCGGGGGTCGACGTTCACGTCGAAGAAAACGGAGGAAAACGTCTGCGCCCGCTGCTGGGGGTGGGGGTCGACGGGGTTGCTACGACGGGTCAGGGAGGTTAGGGTGGATCCTGGATACATAACGTAACGGATGGACAGGCAAGCTAAGGCTAGATAGGTAAGGCTATACTCGAAAGCTAAACTACTTTGCCCGGAGCGAGGCGGGGGTTACGGAGGCTTGAGTGCTAGCCGCTTGTTCTGTAATCCAATAGAGACCCCTAAGACCTTTCTCGACCCGCCCCCGTCCCTTTCGGGGTGTAGGGTGTAGGTACGCGTGCAGCCGAGTGTACGTAACTTCCCCCTCCTACCCCTTGCTATATACACCTGGATATCTATGTAGATTTCAATATGGCGCGAACCAAAGAGCCTGCGCCGTTTTTCTATTGGATGATGCCGAAGCAAAAACAATCTGAGACACCGAACGTGATCTACGAGAACCGAGAGCTCGAGATCCAGCAGACACGGCTGTTTACGAACGTCTTCTCGCCCGTTGGCCCGGATCCTTCTTCCTCTCTTCCGCGCTCTCTCTCTCTCTCTCTCTCTCTCTCTCTCTCTCTTTTCCTAGCTCTCTTTTACTCTTCTTTTTCGCTCTCTCGCGCGGAGAGCGCGCCAGAGCTCTTGGGTGATGGGATCGTTAAAGGCTTTCAAAGGGATCTAGAAATACCGAGGAAAAATATGTTCGACGGAGGACGCCCGATGCCATAGCGACGATAATAAGGAGTGATAAACGGGCGAAAGTGATTGAACCCTGTTACCCCCGCCACGATTTTTCCGAAATGATGCTCCCTCGGGCACAGGCCGCCTTTCAATCTTGCCCGGGAAAATATTCCCGAGGCCTCAGGGCCACGGAGAACGATGCGAGCTGATGTAATCGGTACACTGTTTCACTTAGGGCCGAGATTTAGATAGGATTTATCGAGTGTTGCGCCGTTATCGCCGCGACAGACGCTGGATCTCCGAAGATCTGATTATGGCAAGGTATATTAGGTCAGAATGTGTTATGGTGAGTGCTGGATTGAATTTTTTAAGATGTATCGATGCATCTCGGAAAAAGCATTCAGCAGCTGCTATAGATCGTTCGACGAAAATTGCAAGTTTCCAAGATATTTTTAAAAACGCTTCCGGCTTGTGCATTGAACTTGTAGAAGAATAACAGAGAATTTAAAAAGAATAGAGAGATTATTCCATTTTAAATGGCCTAGTGTAAACTTAAATGTACCAGTTGTTGAAAGCAAGGCTAAGAAAGTTTGACAATATTTTCCTCCGAGTTCTACTTAGGAGTCATTTAAGACAAATTCGAAGGTGGAACGTCTACGGAAAAAGAGTATTAACATTCGGTTGAAATGTTTTCCCGGCATTCGTTCCAGCAGACCTCCCATAAAACAGGGGGTAGTTCGAAAACGAGGGTTTAAATGGTTCTCGAAATGTTCGATTAACGATGGAAAAATTCTACAGGGCTCGCTAGATATGGCCAGCAGCGCGGCGTAGTCGAAGGTTTTTGAGCAGCACGTTGCGATAATGGGGACAATTTGCATATTCGGGGGAATGCCGGTAGATTTATGTGGCACGCGGGTAAGAGTGAGCATTAAAGAGTTATTATCTCTTTTGTGGTGGTCGCGTAGCATTCCACTCACGAGGTACGACCTTACAAATGTGACGTTATTTATCACGAAAATACCGTGCGCGCATTTTGCCAGCGTATCGCCCGGATTAGTTTCCGTACACTAGACATTCGCGAACTGTTGCATCATTTATTTCCTCGGGCGACCGGAATGCGACCTCCGATTCTCCGCGGTTGTTGTTTACTTCACGCGGAAGTGTCACAAAGCGAACGTCCCGTGTAAGTACTACATACACTGTGCTGTTTGTTTTTCAACGGATGATTTTTGCACCACAATTTTTGCTCCCACACTCTAAAATGTTAGGTAAACGAACCGTTACGTGTAACAGCTTTAGACGTTTGTAAACTTATTAGACTCTGAAAAATTGTTAGAAAAAGAAATGAACCTCTATGTAGCTCCTGCGCCTTGACAATTTTTATTTCGGATAAAAGTTCGCAGTCTAATCACTTACAGTTACGAACACGCTATTACAATACGCTTGAGGTCCAAAAGTCGGTAGACCATTTTAAAATGAAATAACCCTCGACTTTTTTAAAAATTCACATTTATTCTTTTATAAATAGTTTCAAATTGTAAATAGTCTAGCAACTTCTCTGTAATTTCATGTAAGACTTAATAGGAGATTCCATAGACGTTCCCATATTTTTCATCCCTTCACAATTATATGCATTTTTGGGGAGAGTGCATCTCGGAGAGACGATCATGGATACGACGAGCGAAGTCGTCGGTAAATTCTCGCGGAAAAGGTTCGAATCTGAATTCCATCGACAACAATCAAAGGCTCGGTGGTAGATTCCCGATAAAGGGGAGGGTCTTTTCGCCCGGTAGGTTGGCGGGAATTCGTGGTATTAGAGGCCCATCTCACGTAGCAGCTCATCAGCAGTTGAATTGGCCACTCTGCCCCGGCATCGAGTTTTCTTGACCTGGAAAGTTCAAAACGGTACTTGGTCCGGTACGTGTGATTACGGGACACGTCGCGCGCGGGGTCCGGGTAATTTATTTTCGACCCGGCCGTGTATCATGCGCCGTTTATATTTTTCATGCTCGCCGCCCGGAAACAATCTCGACGATCTATCTTCAACGTTATACACTCGCGAATCTCGCCGGGAAAAACCGGAGGGGAGGGGGAACGTTCTGAATTCTTTATACTACGCAATAAAACGAAGCGTTCCGCTCGGTTGACCCAGTTTTTTCGACCGGTAATTTCAGGGAGGAAAAAACTTCATCGACTATCTCGGATAAAACGGCGCATAAAAATTCCTCCGAGTTGCGTTTCGTCGGAATCGAAATTATCGAATCCCCTTCCGACTTGAAAAAGAGAGAGAGAGAGAGAGAGAGAGAGAGAGAGAGAGAGAGAGAGAGA